>CM031858.1:82227409-82320002 GCA_018697195.1 Certhia americana | reverse complement strand
TGATATGATATGATATGATATGATATGATATGATATGATATGATATGGTATGATGCAAGTTTTTCATTCCATGGAAATATGTGCTTGGGTTGGTCATGTTGATTAGCCCAACTGCGCTGAATGAATGTTTCTTAGTCTAGAAAGCCACATATTAAAAAAAAAAAAAAACAACAAAAAACAAACAAAAAAAACATTCTAAAGAGTTTTTTATTTTGTGAGATAGGTTTGGTACTGGGAACATTCTGGCATCAGCTGCAGGGTAGGTGCAGTGAGAGCTTCTTCTGAGCCACTAACTGTGTTAACAGCGATGCAGGGTTGTTTACCCTTCATTGAAAGATGTGCTCTTGAGCAGATTAACAAACAGCCCTGCAGGGACTGCTGTAACCCCACTGTACCCATTGCTTTGTGGTAATTATAACTGGTGCAGTGTTACCATTGTATCCCCATTGCCACATGTTCCTGTTTTGTCTTGTGTCTGATATCCCTGTGCAGGGCAATATCTGTGCAGGAGAATTTGCACACAGGTTTTCTTTATTAACAAAAGGAAGATTTTTGCCTTTCAGCTGTAGAGCTGTGATGTAAATTCCTTTCTTCAAAGGGAGTAGCCTTAAAACCATAGAATAGTTTGAGTTGAAGGAACTTTAAAGATCTTCTGTTTCCAAGCCCCCTTCCATAGGCAGGGATGCCTTCCATTAGACAAGGTTTCTCAGAGCCCCATCCAATCTGTCCTTGAATGTTGGAGGATAACATATATTTTGAATACATAATATCCATTGTTGAAATACACTGCATAATTGAAATGAACAGGGTTTTTTCATATATAGATACACAGATGTAAAAAGAGAGTTATTTTAATAATGAACTACATCAGAATGGGAAGATGACATGGTGGGAGTTTTGATTTCATTTTAATTTTATTATGCAAGTCTCAGCTTTAAGAATTTGGAACAATACAAATTTGAGGCATTCTGTCATACCTATGCCCTTTGAACTTGTAACTCCTTAACTGTATATAGTACAAATAGGAGAAAGATTTAGGCACTCACTCAGAAAACTGTCTGTAGTCATGCCTTAAACACATTAAAGTTACCTACTCTAGTAGGTAACTTTTGTAAGTCATGTTGGGTTCACTCAAGTACCTCTTGATAAGGGATACATATAAAAAGAAATAAGAAATATTTTAAAGGATGACTGTGTTGTGTAGCTTTCTTGCTTTGTTTCCTTGGAAATTCATTAAAATGTTAAAAATCAATCATAAGAAAGCTACTTTCCCTCCATCACTGAAAACAAAGTATTAATTAATTTGTTCTAGACCAGCTTAAAAAAAATAAAAAGCTAAAAAGGAATAGTAAGGCATTCTTTCAACTTAATCCATTCCTAATGTTCCTTTGTTAACCTGTGTGAAAATTGGTAACAGACTAATTTTGAATAAATACAAAAGCATCTGAAATTTTTCTTAGATGAAAGGGGAAACTAAAAAAGAAAAGTTTAAAAAAATCACTTTGAAAATTAAAGTGGCATTGAGAAGACAACTGTTATTGTAAGTTTAACAATTACTAGAAAAAAACACTAAGTATTTCTTAAATTGTGCAGAAATTACCTGATTTATCTTTTTCAAAGTAGTTCATATTCAGAGAATGCCATGTGATATGAATTCATCTTCACATTATGCCATGTGATTCCCCATAGTAAATCTACTGAATACTTTTTTTAATACTTCCATGCTCATTGTGGAGGAAAGGGATTTTCTACACTTACAGAAGACTAACTGCAACAGTTATCTCAAGGTGAAGCACAAGGAGGAGAGGTCAAGGAACAGCTAGATTAAATAAAATAAGTCATAATGAATCCCCATGTCTATGTATTCAGCAGAAAGATCTAAAGAAGCTCAGGGATGAAACAACTGAAATGCTGCAGCCACCTCTCACATGGAGTCTGTCACCCAGAGTTGTGCTGATAGCTCAGGGCAAGAGGGAGGCTGTGATACCAATTTTTGCAGAGCTCCAAGGGAGACCTGATGACTACTGATTTAGAAACCCAGTGTCTGTTTGGGCATATTAGTGGCTGTAGAATGTAAGATTTGGGTGAGGGTGATAGGTGAAATAAAAGTCAAGACAGCTTTTATAGAGGAAAAAAATAAGAATTCTCTGAAGGTTTCATATCTTGTGGGTGAGAATTATCCACTTTAACAGGCTGCCTGGCTGTCTGGAAGACAAGATCCCTCACAAAAGGGTCTTGAAGAAACTAAGTGGGCATGGGACAGGAAAAATACCTTTACATAATCAAAGATTTAAAATTTTATTACCTATCCCCACTGAGTTGGGTTTTTTTTAAAAATCACTCAGGTCCCTTCAGTTTTGTTCCATAAGATTATTTTTAAGTAGCTTTCTGCATTGCTCTGAAACCTAAACATTGCAGTGAAAGTCACCTATCAACCATAAAATATCTACAAGTCCCAAAAACAATAATTTGTTGTTGGAACATGTGCTGCCAGTCTGCAGAGTGTTATTCACAAAAGTGCTGTAGTGTCACATAGTACAGCACAATATGAAGATCTGTCAGCTTTTACAGAGAGTTTTATGCTTCCCAAAGGAAATCTGTAAATAAATTTGCTTTGTTTTAGAAGATAATTTTAGATCTCTGTACATGTATAAAATAAAGCCTGAGTATGCAGGTATACAGATGGTACTTTATGTACAATTCTAGAAGATGAAAAGAAAGAGTACTCAAGGAGTAATTTTACTGGAATTCATAAAAAGCAGATTTACAGGCTTTTCTTTTCTCACCTTAATATAACCAGATAGATTTGTTCATGAAGTAACATGGATATTGAGGCTAGAGCCAGTATGAAATAAATAGCAATTATCTTCCTTGCATCTTCATAAAAGTGTTTCTGTCTAGTGTTTGCAAGTAACCATTATTTTTACTATTCCATCTTGCGGTGTAGCCTGGGCTCCAGCTTCTGGTGTAGCCCAACATATTCTTGTTGATGATTTTCAAAAAGAAGCAAACCATCAGGTTTAGGTAATTGAAGGTATTTTAAATCTGGACATCTGGCAGAGCTATTTTTCTGTCTCTTTTGTCACACTGAAGAAATATGATTTATTGCTGGTCTTTCAGTTCTTCCTGGGCCACATTTTGTCCTTTTTCTACTCCCTTCTTCTGTGCTGGGAGGAGAGATATGAAAGTGCTGTATTGTATATACTGTTGGATTTCTTTACCATGTACTACTCTACATCTGGGGGAGTTGTTCTTTCAATGTGCTTCTGTTGCATACTAGAAACAAGCACCTGAATAATGCAAATGTGAACCTATAGATGAGCAAAGTTAGCTGAAACCAGCAGAAATGGTTATCAAAATGTCACCTCCCCCTTAGTGTTGAGAGAAAAACAAACTTTGAAGAAGTTGTGCTGGAAGATGTGAGTGACTGGTCCAGGTAGCTATCACTGCCCTGAACCCAGTGAATTTTGCCCTGCTGGAAGAGCTGTAGGTTTGTGCAAGAAAGATTGAGCTCTTGCTCTGAAACAGCTGTCAGTATTTCAGCATGCAGTCTCAGACCAAAGCACCAGGCTTCCTTGGAGACTGCAAAAGAAAAACGATATAGGAGAACAGCAGAGGAACTCGTATCTCACCAGACACATAAGATGCAGACCTGTCAAACATTAGATAATTGCTTTCTGCATGTGTGGTGTCCTTCTTTGAATAACAGTTATGAATTAATGGATGAGCTTCTGCAATGAAAGTTTCTCTCCAATTGCCCAAATATACAACATTTAGCTCTCAAATTATTTATAGAATTTACTCATTGCATGGGCTGCAGTCCATACAGGAATAGGCACAGGTGCAAAGGCTTAACCTGCTGCATCACTGAGAGAGATTAGTCAAACTTTAAACCATACTTAGTATGATGGAGCATGACTCATAGATCCTTGAATGAAATAGCTGCCACTCTCAAAAAAAGGAAAAGTTTTATTTACAGCAAAGTTACTTAGAATAAGTTAGAATAACTTTACTCTTCATCCAAGGAAAGCTCAGAATTGCTGACAAAACAGAGAAAATACCAAACTTGAAAATAAATCTCATATTGAGTCCTTGAAGGGCAGAGTTTCTTTATGGCTTTCTTCTAAAAAACCCTTCAGCTTGCAGTGGCTTCCATCATCGAAACAACCTCAGCAAGTCCCATCAGGGTCTCTAGGAAATATTTTTGTCAAGAAAGTGGGAAATGCTGAAGTTGGGTGCACTGCAACAGAACAATATCTCAATTCTTCAGTCTTTTTCCCTGATTGCTCCATCCAGTCTTCTCAAAGGTTCTTTCTGCTGCAGCTCTAAGTGACTCTCATTTATATAGATCCCCTGACTTAGAGTGAAGTGTTCCCTTCTGGTCACACACCTCAAGGGAAAGAAAGAGAAAAAGAAAAAAAAAAAGTTATTTTTTTAATACTGTTATTACAAGCTGCAAACAAGCAAATTCTGCGATGACACAAACCAAGTAGGATGGCCCTGATTCATCTGAGCACACCCATGTATTCACCACATGTTCTTGGCAGGACTCAGTATTTGAATGCTGCTGAGCTGTGCTGGATGTGGCAGTGCCAGTGCTGCTAAACACAGCTATGAGGCTCCGTGGGGAGGAAACTGTTTTTGAGGTGCACCTTGAACTCAGGATTGAAAAAGAAATTAGCTCCCTCTTGCTTATTTATTACAACAGTGTGCTAACAAAAATCAAAAAGAGTATTTCACAACATTTCTTAAAATAAGTGACTGAAAACATATAGCAGTCTCATATTTTACTACTTTCTTCAAAATTATATAATGCAAATGGTGGGAACAACAATGCCAGTCTAAAAAGAAAGTACACAATTTGTAGCTGTTGCTAATAACATACAGAAAGAGTTTTAAGCAGTAAAAAAATTCACCAGGAAGACTGGAGCAGGAACTAAATATGAAAATAAATATCTTGCTACACTAAAGATGTACATTTTGTGTTCTTTCTTCCTTTCTGGGAATTATGGTTCTGTAGCTTAAACAGTTGTTATTATGTGCCTGTATGCTGAAGTTTCAGTGATGAATAATAAATTATGATATTGTGAATTACATGGTAAAATGTTGTCAGTTAGTATATATTACCCTCTAGTTTCTTTTATTTTTTTTCTCTTTGAACAGCAACACAATGCTAATTGTCAACATATATTTTTCTGATGCACATATCTGTTAATCCATGTTTAAAATGCAGCGTTTCAAAATGAACCAAATTACATAAAGGCATGGAACATATTGATGATATATGCTGGAAATAACCAAAACCAGTGTTGGGTAAAGAAGTCACAAATTACTCCCAAATTTCTAAAAAGTTTGGATGCCATTTAAGTGCAGTGATCATAGAATAGATTTCATTAATCCATAACATATCTGCCATTACAAATAATGCTGCAGCTATGGTATTGTTTTTTACAATATACCTACTGTACAAATGTGCAGGCGTCAGTGTGTAAACCAGGATTCCAAAGCAATAGACATAGAATATGGAATTGTTAAGAATTAGACCTATTTCAAACCCTTCAACATGTGAGACCAAGAATTCAGACTTAATCCCTCAAGAAGACAAACTGGGCCCCAGTCCTTTGCTGCGCTGAAGGACATTTGCACATCCCATGATCCAGTGGAGACTTTTGTGTTTCTTTCCAGCAAGAAAGAGGAAGCAGAGTAGCCTTTGCACAGGAGCCTGGGGATTAGGGAATTCATCTGGAGCACTGCAGAAACAGGAAATCTTGTACTTGCTTCAGTGATTTTTAAATGGTGTCATTTTGGAGCCAATTAGTTTCACCTGAAAAGACTGCTAGGGCTCTACCTCCAAAATAACCTCATGCTCACTGATAAGCATTTCTCTGTGGGGATGGGAAGAGAGCTCATTTTGGCAGAGGGCTGTTTGGATGAAAGGTTGCACACGGAGAACACTGCTTAACCTGTGGATCTCCTGTTAAAGCTTGGAAACCTTTGGAGCTGACACCCTCTTTCTGCACCACTGGCCACTGTGGCTTTGTATGGAGCCTGTGTTGCTGGCCACAGGCTGCAGGGAGCTGAGGTGGTGAGCTGGAGGAGGGGTCATTGTGAATGACTTCATATCTGCCAAAGCTGCCTCCAGCCTACTGTGGGGCACAGAAAACAGTCATAGGAAAAGCCTGCTTTGTGTGCAAAATCTTAGCCATTGGGTATTATGGTTATCTAACCGGGGACCAAAGGTGTTCCTGCCCAAACACAATCCAGAAGCAAACAGACAGCTTCTGGAAGCTGGGGACAAGCTGATCTGTGTAGGGGACTCTCTCCACTCAGATAAGGTGTACCTTCACTCCTGAGGGGTTGTGGTACAAGGACAATCCATGCTGGAGCAGGGACACACCAGAGGGCACTGCAGGCCATCAGAGACTTGGAGGAAAAGGGCAGCAGAAACCTTTCATCATAGAGCAGCAGAGGTGGTTAAGCAATGACAGAAAGAAACCATCACACGTGCCATCTCATCTTCCTACCCTGCCAGCCACCTCAGCGCAGGAATTTTGATGGACAGCATAATGGACAGCAAAAATAGGGAAAACTGAGACCAGGAAGTGCAGAGTATAGATGGTTGTGTAAGTGTGTGTCTCAGTGTTTATCTTTTTTTTTTTTTTTTTTTTTTTTTTTTTTAACTGCAATCAGCAGTGAGAGGTTTGTTTTTGTTTACTGTAAATTAATTCTATTAAAATTACCTGACTGCAGACTGTTTTGCCCGCAACAGAGTCTCAAGCACAATAAAGGTGCCTCCTTCCAGCCTGGAGCTAATGACCTGATGGCTCTTTGTACAGAATCATAAACAGCATCCTCTCCTGGGGATTTTCTACTTCTGTGGCTTCCTCCTGCATATCTAACTTTTCTCAGTTGCATTTTTAGGATTCTGATTTTCTCAGAGCATTGCACACACAGTGTCCCAGGAGGACAGGCTTTTCCTAGGTGACAAGGCACTTGAAGGTCTGGTAGTTACTATTCCTGTCTTTCTGTGATTAAGTCTGAGTTCCTGTCTGCAAGCATACATGTGTAAGTACCTCTGGAACATACCATAGAAAATGCTTCCAAAATTGTACACACAATAATGTGGACAATGGCCATAAAATAAAATGTATAGAATGACATTCAGAAAATGTTTAGAAAATAAAACCAGGCTAATTCTGAAAGCTTTAACTGTTGCTATGGTTTATGCTAAATTTTGTTTTGTGGTTAGGCCTAGTAATGACTGTTAATTACTAGTTTAGCATAAATCTGCCATACAGTAAGTTGGCAGATCAGATTCCTCAAAATAAAGAGAATTGGTTTTCAGAACTCTGTTTATATTAGGGGTTTTTCAGGGGGAGCAAAGTTTTTCATTGAAAATGTTCTATCTTTAGTAGCTGTTGAATATAATCATTAAAGAGCAATTGTGAGATTTCTACAAGAAACTGTCATTCCTGAGATGGAGATATAATGCAAGCCATTCTTGTTCCCTTTTATTTAGACCATTGTAAGGAAACAAAAGGTCTGTTTTATGAATGCAGTAACAGCATATACCCTTCAGACATCTGCCTGTTCTTTGATTTCCACCTAGTGTGAGTCAGCCTCCTCTGTCTTCAAGGCTGTGAAGTGAGCTGTTGAATAAATAGTGGTGCTCAGAAAAGAGGTGTTAAAATATACAGCTTGCAACATTAAAATTTATCATCACTATTTCACAAGAAGTAGGACAGCTCCTTGCTGTAGGTTCACTTTTCATTAATTTATGGGTGAAATAAACGCTCACTTTACTTGAATAAACTTTTATCTCCATTTAAACTGGCTGTTGTATGGGACAGAACTATGTTTAGCTACTTCTACTCTTGACGAATCTAATATAGAGATTGACTGTTTTGATTAATTTCTGTTGCTGTGTGGCCCTGCTTCTCACTGCTCTGTCTGACCCACTTTTAAGTGTTCATGAGCTCCTGACAAGTACAGCTAGGTGCCTGATTCTTGATTTTGATCTTTGTTCTGTGTGGTGAGTAACATCTGATCACTCAAATGTATGCTATCTGTAGACTATCCAATAAAATATTAGCAAATCACCAGTGAAGTACAGAAAGAAATCCATTCTTGCATGTTTACTTGGCAATCTGTAAGAAGATGGCTAAAACACCAGAGGTAATGTCAAAGTCAAAAACTGTCAGTTTCATGCTATCTAGAAGGCCGTGGAGGAGTGATCCTGTCAATGTGCTTCAGACATTATCTTCTAACTTAAATGCTGTGCTGTGCCTTAGAAATGCTTTTGGTATTGCTTTGGATTTGATGATTTTAACCACAAGGTTTGGCTCTAAACTGGGCAGATGAACAAGAAACTTTGGTCTTTGAAAAAGGTCTGTGTATGTCGGAGTCCAGAATACTCCTCTGACTGTCCTGAGAGATTCCAGACCCGAGCAGGGGGCTGGGAAGACTTGGCAAGGAGTCAAAGACTCCTGCGGCTTTGATTTTAACCCCTGGGAGAAATTACCACCATTGTGTGAAGAATTACAGACCACGGGAGTTTAGATAGGGTGATAATTAGCTAGTCACCGGGTGAAAAGTAGATTTATGTAATGTTTAGGTTAATAAGCAAAAAACACAAAATGGAGTCTCCACGTGGCTTTGGGGTTTCTTCCTTCTTCTTCTTCTTCTCCATTTTCCTCTGTGTCGTGGGCATCTTTGGTTGGCTCAGAATAGAGTCTGACCTTCTAACACAGGACGGGTATTGGGGATCTTTTGTAAATATAGTATACGTAGTTTGTAGTATAAAGATAATCGTCACCTTTGGGGCTGGGTCATTCCCTGTGAGCTGACCTGCTGAACAGATCTCTGTGGGTCAGAGAAGAAATTGTACTGATAAGGGAAAAATAAACAGCCTTGAAGAAGCAGAGGAGACAGCTCTTGGTCTTTTCCTTCGATCTCGGTGCTGGGCAAAAGACTTTTACACTCTCGGGAAGAACAACATCACATAAAAACCCGAGAGCGTAGATACCTTTCAAGCAGTACTCTTGAATATATTCCCTGACATGTCTCATAAATGGTTTGGAAGAAGGAAAATATGTAAAAAGAGAGATGAGTTCGGTTTTCTTAATTTCTGTTGAAAAAATAACAAAATTCTTCTCATCAAAATGTGAAGTGAGTTGTACCAGAGTTACATTGTTTAAAAGAGTGGTATTGAGCAATTGCTAGCACTATAATAGTGCACCATTATTAAAGACTGATACAGTAATAAACATGTTATGCTCATCAAAGTGATTCTTTGCAAAATGCTGCTTCTGTCAGTTCATCAGTTCTTGAAATATATAAAACTTAAAACAAGAATTAACAGGATAAGACAGAAACAAATCTTGAAATTCTGTCAGTTAATTAAGTAGCTCTGGCTGTGTATGTTGGTGTGTTCTCTTTTACTCTATTGTTGTGCTGTTTGGTGAACAGCCGCAGGATAGGCACGGTTTCTGAAGGTGTAGTGAATATCGTTTGCAAAATTAGTCATAAACAGGCTGCATATGCAAACTGTAATCTGTGCATAAACATTAAACATCCCCTAGGTTCCGTGAAGGAATTTGTCTTTGCCAAAGACGTGGTGAGCCTGTGAATCTAAATGAGCTTTCAGTCCCTTACACTGAAACAGTGGTGGTGCTTTTGTGTAGCTTTAGTGTTTTGTGGATGTGGAGGTGGCTGGTGAGATGGCAGCTCTGCATGCCCAGAGCTCCTCTGCAGCAAACAAGCTGGGCACTCTGAGGGTGCACAATGCTGCGTATTTACCCTGCCAACCCTTGCCTTAAATTGACAGCCTGCATTGGCTTTATTGCTCTTGTGAAGTGACAAAGTCACACCACTGGTATTTGTCAATTGCCAAATTATTTGAATATATCAGTCCCCTTCCTGGAGGCATGGCTGGAGCTCAGGGACAGAGTGGGAAGGGCAGAGCCTCTTCCCCAGGCAGAGGCTCCCAGGCAGCACTGTGGGGGCAGATCCCTGTCTGGCACCAACTTGAGGCTCACCCTGGCCCTGGTTCAGTCCCTGCACCTGGGTGGACACAGCTTATCACCATCTGAGCTCAGCAGCCACCCTGGGCCTGTAAACTCAGGGCTCGCATTCTCATGGGAGCAGCTCTTGGACGACTACAGCTTGTCTTCTGCAGAATAATTTCATGAGGGCATTTGCATTTCATGCCTGGGGAACTAGTGAGGAATGAGAGGATGGTGCTTTCATTCCCCTTGTGTGTATGTTGATTTTCTGGTGTCGATGTTGTAGCTCCTGGCACTGCCACACTTAAAGTTTCACCAAAAGGGTCATGAAAACAAAAAGCCTTGTAGTGCTCTGCTTGGGGAAAAATTCATTTTCCAAGGGGAAAAAAAATCAGAAATGAATGTTGTTAACAGTGGGGGGAGGACGTGTAGGAGAAAGATGAGAACAGATGAGAGTTCATAGTTCTGCCATCAGGAATGATGTTACTTGTGTCATAAAGTCTACTAGCCACAAGTAAAAGCAAAACCAGCAATTAGATATATAAAAAAGATCAAAATAACAGAAGATGTGATCTGTAGGAGATTTCTAGATGTCATGAAAAATCCTTGATCCTTGTCTGGTTTTGTCAAGGCAAATAAAAGTGTTTTGGAAGTATTCCAAGAAAAAAGCCATCATAACCAAGGAAAGGAGGGGGCTGCCACTAGATAGGAAAAAAAAAGCAATCAATATGAAATAAAAGGTGCTGATGTGATGGGATTGTTTTTGGAATGAAATAGAGTGATGTATTCAGCAATTTGGTAGGAAATCTAATAATATCAAAACTTTTTTTAGTATTTACTGGGTACGGGTTTGGGTTAAGTAACTTTCCATAATCAAAAGATTCCTGTAAGATATTTGATACAGTGATGCTCAGCATAAAAGTACTGACACTTCCCATCAAAAGAGCACAGTCTAATGGATTTTGAGTGGTGTAACTGCAAGTTATCAGTGGAGATGTTCAATGAACTGGCTTGTGTGTTACGTCCCTTAAGAATCACATTTAATTCTTTGTGCTAATATGTGTTTTTTGCTAATGATCTAGGAGGTATGCGAAGACATAGATGACAATTTTTGCAGAAAATGTAAATACTAGTCTGACAATAAATACCAATATATTTATATTATATTATTATAAATTATATATTGAATGCTTTAGAAACAATATTAATCAAGAGTTTTTAATAACTTTCTGAAGAGACATAATTCTAAAAGAGTATAGGCCAAAGAGTATAGGATATTGTAAGGCTGCAATTTTGGAGAAGATAGGAGACATGGAACAGCAGACAGGGTACTCGGGGGATGTTACAACAGAAGGTTGCACAGAGTAAGTTATGGATATACTGAGGGCAATAAATGTATATATGTCTTTGTTTACTGGAGCAAAATGTTAGGATTTGTGTCAAAAAACCCTTAAAAATTCTTGAAGGGTTTTGAGGGTTTTGAGAAGAGAATGTAGAAAATACTTGGGAGAAGGAGATTTTTCCACCTAAGTCTGTGTACCTGATCAAAAAGACAGTTATCTGTGTTTACAGGAATAAGAGTAAGGACATTAATCTTGAGATGAGAAAGATAAAACAGGGACAAGGCTTCAAAGTAAGAAATACAGAAGACATTTTTAACAGTTCAGCTGGTTAACCACTAGAAATTGGTGAATTTTCCATCTCTTGATATCTCTGTAGTCAAGATTGAATAACTTTCTTGTTGTGTATAAGTAAAATCAATTTATTGGCTTCAGCATAAGTAATGAGGTTGATGGAGGTTATTGAAATAGGCCAAATTTAAGGAGAAAATAGCATATAATTTTTAGGAATCTTCTCACCTTTCTGTTAGAAGTCCAAGTTAGCTTTAAGAAAAAACAATTTACAACTCTATTCTTCTAGGCGTATTTTAGAGGATGGTCATGAGGTCTGGGTTAACAGTATGATAATTTGACAAATACCCTCTGGATCACCATCTCTATCAGCTTCATGTCTGTTTTATCATTTTGTGATCAGGAAAATTAATTTCTTGTAGGTTATTTTTTAATCCATTTCAAGGGCAGCTTAAAATTTGATGTTATTGGTGTTTATTTCTAAACTTTGTAGTGAAGCAGGATGAATGCTAATAGGCTAATTGCTTCTCAAGCTCTTACTGCTGACTTACTGACCTGGTTTGTCAAACTCGCTAAATAGATGATTAGATATATGCCACAGGAATCTGAAAACAAAGTCCAACCCAAAGAAAAGCAGAATTTAATATTCAGAGGCCTAAATGACATTGAAAGGGACAAAAATATCCCTATATGGTATTATAGGAACAAAAATACATGCAGTCCTTTACTGATCTACAAGTATTTAGCTTTTCTGCAGACTTCTTGAATATAAGAAAAAGCTTAACAACATAGATGGACATTTCTTCCAGTAAGATCAAAATTTGGACCTGCAGTTCCCTCCCTAGACAACAGAGAGAGAGAGCGAGAGAGAGCATTGCTACCTCAGAGTTTCAGTATTAGATTCTGTGAATTGCCTTGAAGGACAGTTTCTGTCCATTGACAGCAAGGCACAAAGTTGATTTTAATACATTGAGTCCTATCAGACCATCTTTGTTTCTCCTTAATGGCATTCTTTTACCTATATTATTTAAAAGATAAGACTAAATGGAAGAATATTTGGCCTTTAAATCTATAAATTCTTACATTTATGCTCAATTAGGAGTTGATAGTGGTGTAATCTTGTACAAGTGAGTGAATCAGTATTGGTAGTTTGCATAGCAAAACAGGAATGAGCAAATAAATAAAACATTACTGCCTCAGGTCAAGAAGTGGTTGATTTATGAAACATGCACTTTTAAAAATAACCTGTACCTAGTATCTGAGGATATTTCGCTTGTTTGCTGCAGAACAACCACATGATATTGTGTGAGATACTCAAGCACAACTTGCCACCTTGCAGAAAATAGCATGGTGCTGTGTTCTTTAACTGAGCTATGCCAACTGATTATAGCTAAGAATGCAACCAGAGTTTATCAAGCTTCAGAGGAGTGATGTGTAACTAAGAATCACTGCTAAAGTCATCTGAATGATTCAGGGGAAATTCTGACAAAGAGAGCAACTTGGATGTAAGAGATCGAGAGAGCAGCAACTCAAATAAAATCTAAATTCAGCAACTCAGCAGAAAATCTTCAGCTGGAGAACCCAGGGAGGATGCCTACTTGCTGTCCTTCTAGTGGGGTCCAGATGGAGAAGAGAGAAGTTCTTAACCCTATAGTATTGAAAGGCATTTCAATGCTGTATTCAGTATAGATAGTGAGCTCCATCTTTTAGCCCTAGGACTTAAAGGTATCAGCTGGAAGTGACTTGAATGGTTGAGAGGAAAGCATAGTCCCAGGGAACATGAACAGTCAAGACAGTCTTGAGTATATACATCCCCTATGTGTATAAGCTGTTACGGTCATGTTGTTAGGGAAGGACATTTGTGAGGAAATTTTCATTATTGTCATAGCAAAGCAGTTTCTCTTTCACAAGAAGCAGGTATTCTTATTTTAAGTCTGAAGACTTTTAAATGGTATCTCATGACCTGCATTCAGAATTATTTCAGCTTTTTTCTTACAGACAGTAGCTGAGAGTGGCTTCTTTGTCTACGACAAATAAGGAAGATTTTTGTCAGTGCCCTGTATCTCAGTTCAACTACTTTTTGATGTGTAGATTTTCTGTCTTTTTGGGAGAATAGTTCAGAATGGAACACATTACCAAATATAAAGCCAGCATAAGCAGCAGTCCTGATTTGTGGGTGTTCCTTGCATTGTTCAAGTCTGCAGGAATTTCAGTGCAGAACATTGTGCACTACAAGCTGATCAGTAAGTGGTTTTGATCCTTCCACTATGCTCTTTTGAGCCAGCACCGATGACAAAACAGGAAGGAAGAGGTGTTCTTATGTGCTTTGCATTACTTAGGATTTTTAGCTGACCTTTCACAGCCACATTGTTCATAAGAAGTTGAGATTCACCTTCCTTCACAGGTGTCTTTTAGTGAAAGAACTGAAAATTAACAATCTACATTCTCACAAAAGTGATAACATCAGGACTGAAGCGTGAACAGGCTTGCAGCCTGCAGGATGGAGAGGGTAGCTGAAGGCTGTATGTGCAGCCTATGGAAATGGCAAGGTGTTCTACTGTGGGCTTCACCAATTGCAGTTCTCTAAAGCAATCTCTGGTTGCAACCTTCTCTTTTGTACAGTGAAAAGAAAGGAAGGAAAACATTCTTAGGAGGGAATTCTGGTGTGGTGAACTGCTTCATCAGGATGTTTAAGCAGAATGGAATAACGAGCTGGGCTGAAGAGAAAAAGAAGGCGAAATATTCCATCTCTCCTGATGTCCCCTACAAAATGAGCGCATTCTGTTTTCCTTTTCTTCATATGATTCTTTAGCTTATAGTTGACTCTGTGCTGCTTCCTATGAAAACTTTTTCTATAGATGTTTTGCTTGCTTCCTTGAAAACATTTGTTGCTTTATGACCTTTTACCAGCCTTTCTGAGTTCCAGAAATGTAATCAGTAACCTGGACATTGAGTGTCTGCATCACTGTGTGTCTGGAATCATAACAGTCATAGAAAGATAGTGAACCAGCTTGTATTTACTATCCATGGTACAATAAGAGTATAGTGATGTAAAATTGTAGCTAAAAGCTCTCAACTCTTCATTAACTGTGTAATTATAGTTGTTAACAACTATACTGTTGTTACTGTTAGATAAAGAGCAACCTGGAAGAGTAAGTATTCATTATGGAAAAAAATTGACTGGTTGTACAGATATTATTTACAAGTTACCAACATACCTCCACCAAGGAGCAATGGAAGTGAAACATTGCCAATGAACATAAGCAGTGAAAATACACTGGTCTCTTGGATGTGAACTTGCTAAAATGCCTAAACATACTAAATCAATCTTGCATTTAAGAAATAAATTATTAGTTCAATATTAATTAGCAGCAAAGCAAGATTCTGTCTTGAGTCACTGAAATATATGGTTTTTGCCAAATATGTGCGGGATCAGTTTCACGGGGCCTCATGTAATTGAATAGTATGCTTACAAGTGCACAAATGCTATGAGGAATGTGAATTTTTCATTGTACTTGACAGAGACAGATAGCCAAGGTTGCTGCAAATATTAGAAGAGTCTATAGCCCCTTTATTGCCATGCTCTACTCAAGGTCATCAGACCTGAACAGGAGCAATTATCCCAGGCAGAGGCTTGGATTAATGGCTACACTTCTTCTGGTACATTCATGAACAGAACTGCAAAGTCTGCAAAAATACTCTAGTGAACCAAAGAGAATTTATCATTCTGAGTAACACCTGAGAATCATGCACATTTTGAGGTCATCATCATTTCTGGTGTAGCTGTTTCTCTCTCTGACTCTGTCAGGGCTTTTTCAGATGCCTTCCCCCTCTTCACTGGTTCAGGCTTCTGGTTTTTTCCTTAGCCAGAAGGAGTCTCTCCTGTCTGCCTATGAGAAAATGGGAAATTCTTGTTCAGTTTCAAGATGGGATATGATAAAGCAAGAAGGATTTTTTTTTTTTTTTGCAGAGTTCTTTTTGACCTGTTTTCTTGAGTAGGAAATCAGTCTAAAGCTATCACAGGTAAAACAAGCAAAATTAAAGTATCAGAGAGCTTTAAAAGAAGAAGACCATAATATCAAATGAAGAGGAAGACCCTAACACCAAATGATGAGGAAAAATATGTAGGGTTTGTGTTTTTTTAAATATTCAATATGTTTTTAGGTTAATTAAAAAAAAAGGAATTCAAATGCTATATTAAAGGAGAGAGTACCTATCAAAATGCTCTGCAAAAGTTCAACATTTTCATTATGTTCTGTGTCTGTATTTTATTTTCAGTCTGACTGCTAAAATTATGGCATCATATTTCAAATACATGAAAAAAAAAAAAAAAAAAAGATGTAGCTTATTCCTACTTGAAACAGACTGCATTTTCCTGAAAGTCCCCTGGACTGGCCTTGCGACTCTGGTTTCATTTGCTGCATCCTACTCAGAGATTGAATAGATGCCTGTAGATAACTTCACCAAATGTTAAGCTTAGCTTAAGCTTTTTCTAATATACACAAAAACTTGAAGAAGGCAGGTATTACTTAGAAATGTGTGTATATCTCTGTCACGCTCTTCAAGGAACTGATTAACTTTGGAGCTCATCCCAGGCCTGAGTGCAAGCCTCATCAAAATGTTCTGTAGTATTGACAATAGGGCGTGCCTGGCACAGTATTGATGCCATACTGATTTTATTCTCCTTAAAGAAACTCTGGACATTTCATTTTAAATTTTAGGAGCGACTTCTACTTTCCTTACTGCCTGCTCACATTGCCATGGAAATGAAAGCAGAGATTATTCAGAGGTTACAAGGTCCAAAGGCAGGCCAGCTGGAAAACACCAACAACTTCCACAATTTGTATGTCAAAAGGCACACCAATGTAAGGTATTGTACTGTAATAAAATGTATCAGCAACATTCAGAAAAAAAATTGAAAGAAAGGGTTAAAGGAGGAATTAAGAAAATATATTTTAAATATGCCTTTCAGCAACTTAATATGTAGCGTCCCGTAATTTGATCAAATGCTGACAATGCTACATTCTAGAAGAGTCACAAAGGTGTTAATACAAAGGAGATATTGCTAAAAAGCCACACAATAATAGGCTTTTTTTCATATTATCTTTTTTTTTCGGGCTGAAATACCAAATCCTGCTTCCATATGTACTAGTCAAAATTGTAATTCATGTCAGTGGTATGATTCTGATATTGCAGTTTTCTTAATTGGAACAATTTCTCAGGATTTGCATTATGTAAATAGAGGCAGCTGTATCACATATGTATTTTACTCAGTACCTGAGAAAAACTATTCTGCTGGCAGATCTAATTATTAATTAAAAATTTCTAGTAGTTGGAAAAATAAATCACGTTCATTTCAAACATTCTTTCTTCTTTACAAAGTTTTCCTTTTTTGTTTTGGGTTTTTGTTTGTTTGTTTTGGGGGTTTATTTTTAGTTTTCTGGGTTTTGAAATACTCTTTGAATACTTTACAAATACTCTTTGAAACTATTATATTGCTATTATTATACTGCTGATTTGTGTCCTGGAAAGATATTTCTCTTTTTTCATTACTGTAGCAGATAGAGGTATAGAATGTTTATAAATATCTATAAGTATAGGCATGCCTATAAAGGTTATACCTGAAAAGGTAATACCTATTAAGATAAATATAGGTATACATTACCTATAAACACAACACCTTGTGAAGGTAGATATAAGTTTACCTATAAATGTAGTTATATTTATTGCTCCACATTTTGTAGTGGCTATTTTGGGCATATCCTTGTGAAATCCAGGGTGCTTGCTTTCATGTTTTGCTGTTGGTTGTGAGCTGGATTCTGTTTGTTTCTGTTCCAGCATCTTGTACGCTGATATTGTGGGGTTCACTCGCCTGGCCAGTGACTGCTCGCCAGGGGAGCTGGTGCACATGTTAAATGAGCTGTTTGGCAAGTTTGATCAGATTGCAAAGGTGAGTTGCTACGGGCTGCTCGTATTAGTTTGAATAAGAAAGTCATCTTTAAAATGTTTTTTTTTTTTTCCTCTTGGGGTCTTTGTGCAGCATTTCTGAGATGTTGGCAGGAAGATTTGGCTTGAAACATGTGAAGAAAACAATCTGGCTCCTGTCTGAGTGCAACAGTGCATTTCTGCTGGAGTGGCAGTCTGTGAAACCCAAGCTAACTCTCTAATAGGACCGGTAGAGACTGCTCATGGAGCCAAATAAAGCTTAATGGCAGATGAACAGTTCTTTAATTAGTTTTTTTGCAATAACAAGGATTAAGAAACTCAAGATAAAAATTCTTAGTCAGTTTTTTTATCTCAGAAAAAGCATTTATGAGACGGAAGGAGGACAGAGACAATATTGATTGAATCAACTTTAATTACTGACCATAGTCTCTTTGTTACTCAAGAAAAGAAATTTTTCTTCTGCTTATTTAGGTGTCACTTTTATAAAAATTAAATCAAATTTTACACACTTCATGTGTGAAGGGAAAATCAGAAACCTCAGAACAGATAAAAATTTTTATTTGTTGAAAAACTCTTGTCCAGTATTTTAAAAATTAATTTTTTTTTTTTTTTTTAAATAAAAATCTGTAATGGCCTTAGAGTATAAAATATAGAAATACTATTGTAATTTCTAGTTTCTGGAAGTATTCCATAGTACATCTTCATAGATGTAAATGTGGAAGACTATGTCTTTTGATTTCATATTTCAAACAAAAAGGCTTTATTTAAATTGAGGACATGATAGTATTGCTCAGTTCTTTATTCTCAAGTGTGAACATGTTTTGCAGTGAAATTACTTCCTGCCTTTTCCCATTAAGGACCATAACTGGTGGAGGGATCAACCATACAAAACTCTCTCAGCATTCATGCTGTAGCAAGCCCTTCTCTACTGAAACAAGTTTTAGTAGAATGACTTTGCTAATGTGATTTAAGACAGTCTTTGTAACAGTAACCCTTCATTTATGTATTTCAAACTGAAAGTGACTGTCTCACTTTGCTTTTTTTCCTCCAGGAAAATGAATGTATGAGAATTAAGATCTTAGGTGACTGCTATTACTGTGTTTCTGGACTACCTATATCTCTTCAAAATCATGCCAAGAATTGTGTGAAAATGGGACTGGACATGTGTGAAGCCATTAAGTAAGTGCCAAAATTTAAAAACTTTAAAGCCAGTGTCCTTTCACTGGAATTATAGTATATCAAGGTGAGATACCCTTGGCAAAAGTGTGTATCATAGTGTGTCTGGATATTTGAGAGTCCTCTGTGTGATTTATTTTTTCTAATAAGCTGGACTTTGATTTTAAAACTTGTTATGCTCTTATATAATTTTAAGTTCCAATTTTTGTGGTTTTTGTCTAGATCACATTAATCACTGTCCGTGTAACAAAGTAAGAAATTGGCCCATCCTTGTGAGGTATATGTGTGGTGTGCACCTCATCATGAAATAGATAATTATGTTGAACTGTGTTGATCTTAATGATTAATGAAGTAGCCATACAGAATTATTCCTATAATGCTTGAATGCTACCCTCATATGTGTGTAATTGTAGTTAAAAGAGGGTCTTGGTTTTTAGTTATCTGGTCTTCTAGTTCAATCCAGGGTAATTACTGCATGGGCAGATTGACTAAAGCAAATTTGATTCTTTTCCCTTTTATGTGTTCATGGAAAAGATGTATTATTTTTGGAAACTAGTATTTTGATGTCCTTGCTTTAGCAATATTTTGTAAAACTAACCTCAGTACAGGAATCAGGTTGCTGCATTCGCTAAAATGTTGGTTTTTCATCCAGAAATGGTTGTACCTTACATAGAGTACCTTACAGAGAGTCCAAAGAAATCTATTTTTGAAATGTTTCTCAGGAGTATTTCTCCTTGCCAAGAAAGATTGGAGAAAAAAAGTCTACTGATTTGGTTGCATTTCAGTTGCTTTCACTGGATGCTTTCTCTTTTTCACTTAGATACACTAGAACAGTATCACAGTTAAGCCATTTGTTCTTTTAACATAGTAGGAAGTAAAACTACCATCCCTTCTGTAGAGCAGTTGGTAAAAGGGTGTCAGTCCCAAAGTTCTGGCCCCCCTTGTAGGTTGGCTTAAAAATGCTGGGATTTTTTCCCCAGCCTTTGAGTGAAAGTGAGAGCTTTCTGGATAGCATTTCAAAACACCTATGTGCTGTGTGAGAAATGTGAGTTCAAAGTATTTGCATAGAGTTTATGATCAACCAGTTGCTTTTGTACTTAAGAGAAAAAAAGTATAGGAGGTTACAGGGTGGTAGAAAACCAACACTAAACTTGAGCCATGAAGTTCCCTTCACAAAGAACTGAAGTATATCACACATCATAATGCAATGGTGTACTTGAGCTCAGAGAGCAATCTGTCAGTTCCTCACACTCCAGAACTTCCAATTTTCTCTGAAATAACTTTCTGCTCAGGCTGCTGTTAAGTATATTCATTGTTAGTGATGTACGATTGGGTTCTTGGTAAGAGCAGCCTTATAGACAAGAATAATATATGTTAGTTGTAAAGCATATTCTGATCTGACTTTATTACTGTAGTCAGAAACCACAATGCTCCCAATAGACAGATGCCTGATTACCACAGCCTGTTTACAGGAGTGAGGAATCTGTACCCTGTGCTTTCAAATCCTTTTGAAGTATTATGTCAAGTGTCGCAGCCTGAAGATAAATGAAAATTGCTGATTATTAATCAACTCCATATTTTGTCATGTGACTGCTGCATCTTTGTATGGAAGCATCTCCTGACATACTTCTGTGCCCTGTAAAGTGAGAAGTAGTAATACTCTTGCTATTGGCAGTGTGTCACTCAATATGTTTGACTTACGCTATCTGAAATATCTTTTTTGTTAGAGAGAAATTATTGTTATATTCCATCACTGAGGTGCAAACTGCACCCTCGATGTGTAAGATACTGAAGTAAAGTAGTTTGCTGCTTATATTGGTAGTTCTATATAGATTTTGCCACCTGAGTATGGTGTATTTTACCAACTGAGTATGGTTTCAGTTCCAGTTCTTTCTCAAGCAAAAAAGGAGGAATTCTGCCAAATTGACAGGTGATCTGTACTACAAAGTCTTATTCAGTCTTCTTACCTAATGTTGTGTAGCTCCATTTTGAGCAATTCAGCTTCCCTATGCTATGGATTGTTCCCATTTAAACATGGATTGTAGTCCCTTTGATTAATTGCTTTGCTTCTCTGCTCTATGTTGGAACAAATCCAATGTTTCTTACAGTCTGCAGCCTGCTTGCCCAGGAGTGGGATGCTCAATTTTCAAGCCATAAATGCCAGTGATGCTGAGAGCTGGCCACCTTAACTGGGCTTTAATAACAGAGCTTATCTGTTAAGGCAAATTACATCTGTGTGTGAATAAATGTGTTGTTTCCATTCAGCTCAAACTCTCCCCCCCTTGTCTGTCCGATGACTTCCTTATTTGCATGTTTCTCAGTCACACATTCTCAAAGACTTCCTTTGATTTGATAGCATGAAACAAATTCCCTTTAAGAAGAAAGTGAAAGAAACTTTTGGATCTAAGATGGTTATACCATTTTGAATGCTTTTCAAATTCTTTTAGGCATGATTTCATTCCTGTAGGTCTGATCCAAAAGGAAACTTTGCTGTTAAGCTGGCAATTTGCAGGGAATTGAATTTCTAAGGCCCATTCAATACATTAAATTGTGTAAGAAAGGGCTAGGTGAGTCTTAGATACCTTGATCCAGAATTATAGATGGAGAAAACTCAGGTAAAACATGCAGATGCTTTCCTAATGACCTGAACTCTTGCATGTATGGAGCAAAGCTGCTACAATTACCTGCAAGCTAACCATGCCTCTGAAAAATGCAGAATGCTTCCAAACTCAAATTTCACATTTCAATAAGAAAAATACAGTCTTGATGAGTATTTTGACTGCCCAGCCAGGCTGGGCACACAGGCTGTGCTGTACTGCAGAGTACAGCAGGAAACCAGAGAGACAGGGAGCAGAAAATGAAATAAAGGTGGGAAGTTTCAGATATGCTTCTGTAGGTAATCCCAACATCCTCTGTATGATATGATAGCCATTCTTGAATGCATTCAGTGCCTGTATTGTCATAGCAATTGTTCAAGAAGTTCAGGAGAGAAGAAGTGGAAAACCCTAATTCAGTCTAGAGTTATGCTGCTAATTTAATATCTTCCATGGTTTCTTCAATTTGTGAGACAGAAGAAGCGATTCAGTTCTGGTACAATTCTGCTTGCTCCCCTGTTTAACTCCTGAGAGCTTATTATAAAGCAGACTTTATTCCGCTTGCTCTGCAGAATATGGAAGGGCAATCTTTTGAAAAGCACTCCTAGAGGATAAATGATCTGCTTCCATTTTGCCCAGTTTTTTAAAACACTTTTTTCCAAAGTGCTAGGCTTGTGTCATATACCTTGGGCAGAGAAAAGTGGTGTTTGTGATTTGCAAACTGCTTACAAAGATCATTTATGGGCAGTTCATTTTCAAGTGTGTCAGCTATACAAGAGCAGTGTAAAATGGCAATGTGAAAAGAAATACCAATAAACACTTGAGAGAGTGACGGGATTAAAATATTTTCAGTCATGCTCCTGTAGCTTTCATTTCCCAGAAAAAAAACACTTGAAAATTACTGCTTAAATGCAGGATTTGCCATATCAAATTAGGCCTGCTGCATTCTATGTTCCCTCTAAAAAAATTAAAAAAAAAAAAAAAAGAAAAAACTGTCACATTAATTCAATAATGCACAAGGTACAGAGCTGATGATTGTCATCACTGAGATCAAGGATCTTGCTAGAACTATGTACCCAACTCATATACAGGAGCCATTTGCGTTCCTTATTCTGTAGCTGTTTTTTCCAATAGCAGCCCAAATTTCTCCAAGTGTATGTGCATTTTCCTTATTACTGGATAGGTTTGGGTCCACAACAATTGGCGTCTAAATATATAAATCCAGTTAAGTTATGATCTTCCCATTTCTTAGAGCTGTCTAAGCCTGTAGATATCTGAATTAGTTTTATTATTCTTTACTTATGCAGTTAGGTACCCATATGACATATGTCTGGAAATGTTCTGGTTACTTGACCTCAGTCACCCACCAGTGATTCAGAAGAACTGCTTCTGCAAAGATAAATGCCTATCTTATGTGTAGGGCTCTTCTGAAATTTGGGATGGGGTGAACAGATATTTAACTGTCACTGGAAAGGTCAAAGGTTTAGATTTGGTCTGGACAGTGAGGGTAGCCTTTCATTTGCTGTATAATGTTCTAGTGAGTGCAGCATTCACTAAGCATGTGGAAGGTTGTTGGGGTTATGTTCTCCACAGACTGAATGGTACTGAGCCCTTATCCCCAGAGAGTGTAAAGCCCCAGCCTGTGGAATATCCTGTAGTGCTGTGATTTTAGTCCTTCCTCTCAGAGGTGGCAGATATGAGAAGGTCTCTGATGTAAACATTAGGTGTCTTTAGATTGAAAGGTGTGTAACAGTAGTTCCAGACCTCCAAAAGCAGCCTGTAGAACAAAGCTAGTCCTTGAGTTCTACCATGAGACTTAGCACTTCAACTATTCATCTCAGCCCTCCCAAATAGTTTCAGATGAATATAAAAGAAAGAACTTCAGACCCAGACTTGAAAATTAATATTTCTACAGATTGTTGCAAATACAGATAATAGGAAAGGTAATATATAATCATAGCATTAAAAGAATGGAGAAAATGCTAAGAAGAGGTAAATGTTATTACTGTTGTTACTGCTACTTTCATGGAATCATAGAATGGGAGGATGTTATGGATTGGAATGGGCCTTAAAGACCATCTAGTACCAACTCCCCTGCCATGGGCAGGAACACCTCCCACTAAGCCCCAGGTAAGATTAAGCCCGATCCAACCTGGCCTTGAGCACTTCCAGGAGTGTGCCACCCACATAATTTGCCTGGTAAATGAAAAGAAAACAAAGGGCCGATAATGTGTATTAACAGAGGCTTTATTCTCAACCGCAGGAAAGTGCGCGATGCGACCGGAGTGGATATTAACATGCGCGTAGGAGTGCACTCCGGGAACGTGCTCTGCGGCGTCATTGGGCTGCAGAAGTGGCAGTACGATGTGTGGTCCCACGACGTTACCCTGGCCAATCATATGGAAGCTGGGGGAGTCCCAGGGTAAGAGTCTTCTCTGTTAACCTTTGGACATGTGGATTTTTCAGTCATGGAGAAATGCGTAGGCACCATGTCTTAAGCCATCAGCCTTCATGGAGACGCCTGACCTAATTCTTAGGTGCTGTCTTGAGAGAAAACAAAACAAAACAACAACTGGAGCACTCAGTATTTCCTGTGATTTAAGGTGCATTTTTTTTCCTGGATGGAAACCTTTAGATTTATGCCTGTTAGAACTTCTAAAACTTAGATTAGAAGGACTGCAAAAGAAGTGAGCAAATAAAAGGTGTATCCAAAAGCAAATAAAAAAGGTTGATCATAATAATCATAATTTAAACCTAAATTATGCATTGGTTGGTATTTGTGACTTCGTCCTTCTTTTAAAATATAATTTCAGCCGTGTTCACATCACCTCAGTCACCTTGGCACATTTGAATGGAGCTTACAAAGTGGAAGATGGAGATGGAGATGTGAGGGACCCATATCTGAAAGAGCATAATGTTAAGACTTATTTTGTAATCAATCCTAAGGTTAGTAGTACTTTCATTTTGTGTCCAGTCATACTTGTTTTTGAGCAGAACCACTAATCTCTTTATTGAATAATTCACTACAATAAGATATTGATCAGAGCTGTAACTGATGCCTACAAATACATAATGTTTGCAGTGCAAATGTTTCCCGCTCTTCAGAAATAAGTCTCTGATATTTCCCAGCAATATCATTAAGAATTGCAGGTTCTTAGAACCTTTCCATTTATAAGTCCCGCATCATGGAGGTCTGTGGGGCACCGCTGCTTCAATAGGCCTAAGCACAAAGGCTGATACCACCTTTTGTCCTCTGTCAACCAGGGAGAGAAGCGAAGCCCTCAGCACCACATTCGGCCTCGGCATACTCTTGATGGAGCCAAAATGAGAGCTTCTGTCCGCATGACCCGGTACCTGGAATCCTGGGGAGCAGCCAAGCCATTTGCACACTTGCACCACAGGGACAGCATGACCACTGAAAACGGCAAGATAAGCACAACAGTAGGGGCCTACTTATGTCATTTCGTACAATATAGCAATATTTGAAAGGGAAAAGCTGCTCACTGCTAAATATGTGGTTATTTCTGGTAGAAGATACATGTAGTTGTATACGGCATAAACCCAGTGAAGTTGCTGGAAGCTTTTCCATTGGAATGGGAGTTTTGGTTTTGTTGGATGGTTCTAAGAAGCCATGTGCAAGTGCATCTCTGAATTATACAGAGTCTGGTACACTTACTAAAGTACAAAATTTGACCCTCTGAGCTCACACCCCCCAAGTCACAGGCTGCTCTTCATCTTGTGGAAAGATATTTTGAACATAAAGCCAGAATGCAACACCTTTAGGAAGGAAATCCTTTAATACAGAAAAATTCTTAGAGATTTATTGACTGTTTAGCTACATTCTCCATTTGGAAAATGGCCAAACCTGGAGCAAAGGCTGTGAAGTTAGAATAACGCCTGTGATACTTTGAGTGGACTTTATTCATACCCCTGGAACCAGATTCATACTCACTGTAACACCTACCTTTTGAAGGTGCACATACAAGTCATTAGCTGTGGTTGAAGGTGTGAGTTTTAGAGTACTACAGTTCAATGTTGCATCTTTGACTCTGAACAGATTTCTTTTTAATTTTACTAACACTGCTATAATGCTGTCAGTAAGACATTGTCAATCTACAGCTTGTACATTACATTATTTTCTACTTCTTAAAAGAGAATATGTAAAGGAAAATTCTAATAGTTTTCAACATTGCCATTCAGTTTTGTTCATGTACTGATGAGACATACTCTTTTTAAATATAGTGCGTCATAATGTGGATTGTGACAGGTTCTTTACAGGAAATACTCAGCCATCACTATTAATCACAAAATAAATGTGGCTGTCATTGCTATTAATTAAAAAATAATGACCATTGTCTGTATTGGGTCACTCAGGTCTGTCTTTTTCAAAAACATTTAAGATTGATTTTTGCTGAAGCTGGCAAGAGTTTGGGCTACATCCAAACAGTGCTGGCATTGATTGCTTTGTGGTAAAGCAAAACACTCTTGGATTCAGGCTGTTGTATTAGTTTATCCTGTGTTTATACTGATAGATGAGTTTTATTCCAAGTCACCCATCTTCACTTCTAGTGGTATTTTTCTTTTAGACAGTTTTAATCGAATGTTAGAAGTGTTTACACTGGAAACTTTTTTCCTTACTTGACCCTGCTTTCAACACTGTTTTAAAAGCGATATTATTAAAGTCCATCGGAATTAATAGGGGTCCTTTTGTTTGTTTGTTTGTTTTCTAGGATGTTCCCATGGGGCAATATCATTTTCAGCGTTGCAGAGAGAGGTAAATCAATCTTAGAAATTAATTATTCATAGAAATTCCATATAAATAAATATACATCGGTATGCTTTCAAATATTGAGGGCTGTTGCTCACTCAGACTGCTTTTTTATGTTAGTGCTGATACCTCTTACATAAAGAAGGGCTATGGAAACAGATCTGGCAGACATGTTACTTATGAATTGCAAATTCACTTCCTAATAACAAACAGCTTTATTCTGAATTGGCATGTTGGTGACCTACTACAAACCAGGTACCCTACCAGTGGGAAGAAAATTATATACAGGAAAATTGGCAGGAAGCCCAGAGAGGTGTAAGAAAAGGGAAGATTGAAAGGGCTGCTAATAATTTTTCTTACAACTAATAATATGTACTAAAAGAGACATTTTGTATATTTGTTTAATTGCTTCGTGTTTGCATGGTGGTTTATTATTTTGAAGTCTTTAGTATGTTTGCAGTAGTAGATATTCAGAAGGTATTTTCTGGTCTTATGTTGTGCTCCTGGTACACAAAATGTTTGCAAGATCACAATAGCTTTAAGTTTTCATGCTGCTGCTTAGTACCTTGATGACTAGGGCAAGATGGTGATATAAACACCATTAAGTCATTTAAATGAACCTTCAAAAAATCTGAATTGTTATTGTCTCTGGTTACTATGCAATTACCTAAAATATTGCTAAATTCCAGAAGGTGAACAAATTTTGACTGAACGCGCATGATATTAATAAAATTAATCTAATTCTAAAACTGCTCATTTATATTTGGACCGTATGTCCAAAAAATTTCTGTCAGTCAATGAAAGACCATTGGACTGTGGCATTTGGAAATAGTGCAGTTCCTGAAAATTCTGAAGTGTTCTTGCTTTTGTGTTTCTAAACGGAATAGATTCAGAAGGCAAAAGAAATATGTCTTGATACCTTATTATGGAAGGAATTTCTTCCATTACTGGTGTCTAATGTCCATAGTGAGACAGACATGTAACTGTTCTAGATAAGGTAGTTAATCATTCTCACAGGATTGAGCTGCAGTGATCATAACCACTTTGAAAATCAGTATTTTTTTGGAATATGAAAATGTAGGGTTTGAATCCAGACTGTAGGCTTCTGTCTGTGAAAGTCTTAGCTCTTATGCATTACACAATAGTCTTATGTTTCTAAGGATCTGCCAAGAGGATTAGCTGTGGTTGGACAGTCTCCTCATCTGTCTATGTATTTGTCTTAGATTGCTTCTGTGATTGATTTCTGTGAAAAATTAGTTTTAAGCACTTTCTTAAATTCACTAGCATTTAATAGGCATGAAATCACTTGTGATTTTTAAAGTTCCTGTAGGCACACTAATACAATTGCTGGATTAATTTGAAAGCTGTAACAGGTTATCAGTTTTAGAGAAAAAAACTAAAAACTTGATATTGAGGAAAATCCATGTTACCTTCAACTGGGTTCAATTTGTAGGTTAATATTTTGGTGAGGAAAGAGTCAAATTTCAGATCTCACTAATGACTTCTTAGAAAACACTGGTTTTAAGTTAGCAGTGGATTTAAGTTTTCATATACAGACATCACCTGTCAATATTTGAGATATGCCATTTTCAAGGATAGCACAACTACTGAAAGGATTGACGATTTTTGCAGCACTTTATCTTAGCAAAGGTAAACCCATTGTGATGATCCTCTGTTGAATTCATGCTAAATCCAGTCAAAAGTAAAGAAGCTTTTTTTATTGCACAAGGCTCATGTACAGAGAAATATGATGCATGCTTGAAACTAATTTCAGTCAGTGTTCATTTTTTATATTAAAAATAATAAAGTATTTCCATGAAAAGAAGAGTTAGCAGGATTTTGGTAGGGGATACCTGTTATGCTTCAGTGCACTAATACATTGTGCTCATCATGCAATTCTGACAAGGTTTTTTTAAAAAAAAAAAACTGCAAGAAACAGGAATACTTTTTGAATTTGAGCATATTCACATTCTTTTTCATGAATTCATAACATTGTGGAAGACTTTCCTTGGATCAGAATTTCTTGAGCTCTCTTGGCTTTTTTTGAAATATATCCTTGTGTTTGTATTTAAGTGCTCCCTAATAGCTAAGCTCTAGATTTGTGAGTGTGTGTTTGTGCTTGAGACTGTGGCTTATGATATTTTTTTAAGAGCTTATTATGAGGGTCATTGCACCTGATGCCTTTGGTTGCTATTGCAGTATAAGTGCTAAAAATTTATGATAAACTCACAAGTTTATGATAGCTGTTGTTTGTGACGTAACTTGCCACATTTTTCATTTCAGAACAAAATCACAGAAAAGAAGATTTGAGGAAGAACTAAATGAGAGGATGATCCAAGCCATTGACGGAATCAATGCCCAAAAGTATGGTTTTAACCTCTATCCTTTGTTGTCTTTGTCCTTTCCAACTTTGACATAAGTCTGCAACAGAGGGAAGTATTTAATATTTTTTGCTCCCATATGCACACCAAGTCTGAAACTAGTAAAGGTGTCACTAATACTGGCATAGGAAGCCCTGCACAGTTTGAAGATAGGCTGTAAAGCAACATTTTCTAGTTAATGAGATAAGACAGTGCCTGTGAATCACAGTGTGACAGAGGTATTGACTTGTCTTGATCTTCCTGGCAAAGTGAGTTTGCTCTGTAACTCTTCGTGCTGTAGACTCATGGCTGTAACACTACAGATTTATCTTACCTGGGGCAGAGAAGTAAGACACAAGAAATGACTGGCTCAGGAATCAGAATAATGTGAAAATTGATGCTTCCTAATTGTCACAGAAACAACTCCTCAGGATTAGAAACTTCCCCTAAAACCATAGTTTACTGTCTCTCAATTGGATGGTTGGTTTCTTAGAAAAGGCTGATCTTGATGGCATGTTGGAATTGCTGGGCAAGATAACCTACCATGGAATTTTTTCTGTGTCCTAGGAAGAGCTGGAGGCAGTATGATGTTTTCTCTTTCCTGGTGAATACATAAGGCTAGAAAGAAATCAATTCCAGAACAAAATAAGTGTTCAAGTCTCCTATATTTCTCTAATGAAATAAGGAAATTGCCATTCAAAAATGTGGACAATGATTGTGATGAATTATATGTTTCCCCTCCTATTTCTGTTATCCAGGATCTTATTCAGCTGAGTATTATATCCAATTATTAAATGTTTGTATGTCACATTTTGGGTTTTTTTATCTTTTAGTCCTATTAAATGGTACTTGGATTTAGGAAAATGTTTTTCATTAATTTTAGAGGAGTGTTGATATTTATAGGTCATAGAGAGAACACAGTGAAACAGGGTAGGTCATGTGATAGTCAAAGCCTTTTGATTATACTAGACTTTCCTAAAACAGCTATATAAATTCTGGCAGGTTTTTTGTGTTTTTAGGTACACTTGCTCTGATAAAAGGATTTAAAAAATGATATATTGATGTCAAAAGTAAAGTATCTGTATAAATGCATTAAAATATTGGTGTGACCCTACTGTAGTTGGTTTATCTTAGGCAATCCTTGTCTTATCTAATTAGTACATAAAATTCAGAGAAACTTGGGGATAAAAAAGGTTTCTGAAAAAGTTTCATTGCATTTTGTGAATTATGTGGGAAATTGCAGAAAGATAAGAAATGATCTTATATATCAGAAAGTCTCAATGTCACTTTCCAAAACTAGATTTTCTACCTAGCTCTGTATTGATTTGCTGAATGAATCTCTTAAAAGCTATGATTCAATTGATTAATACTCAGGGATAAGTTATAAAAAGTGCTGATTCCTCAAATGTCAAGGTAATTCAATAATACCTTAACTCTGTGAAGGCTAAGCACACAAAAAAAGGTAAATAAAAGATTTCATACATTTAGGACACAAAACCAATCACGTTTTTGTTTTCTTCATTATTGTGTATATTTTTGTGCCTCAATTTTTCATCTGTAAAATGAAAATAACATTATCAGCTAGAGTGAATGAGTGGTTGTGAAACTAAACAAAGGGTTTTGTTAATCAAGGAGAAAACTTTCAAGAAAGTCTGTGAGAAAACTGACATTTCTAAATTTTTTTAAGTGTACGGTTTGGATTATATGGCAAATAGGTCTATGACTGAATGAAGAAAATTTAAAAAACATTATTGCAAGAGTGAGTGAAGAACAAAGAGCTTCTGTGCCTTAGCCATTAGGGTGTAACATCACACTTACTCCATGTGTTTCTTTTCCCCTTCTCTGCAACAAAGTGCTCCTGGCTCAAAGTGCCTGTCCTGCACAAGGCTGGGAATGAGCCATCCCAAGCCTTGGTGCTTAGGGAACTGCTGTAGGACACAAGATGGAGGGATAGCCATCTGGTAGCTAAATATGTACCTACAGAAGGGGCTAAAGTAAAGCCAGTTGGTCTTTGGTGAGTAGGTTGCTGTGTTAAAGGGACACACTCTCTTTTATTTTTTCCTTTAAGTCATGGTGCTGCTATGTTCTGTGCATAATTCCTTGCTGTACCTTGTCAAGCAGTACAAGCCCTATGAAACCACACACCTCTGTGGATACAGGCAGAACTCAGATGTCTGTCTGTGTTGTTCCTGGAATTGCAAAAGAATTTAAGCCAAACTTTGGTACCTAGTTTCTCAAGAGACATGTCCTCAGGTACTTGCAAATCCTTTAGCAAATTTCAGATTCATCAAGGAGTCAGGCCAAAGGCAAAATTTTTTAGGTCTCTGCCAAAGGTATGTGACTTTGTGCTCCCTCTTCTGTACTCAGTCTCCACTTCCATCTGTGTTGTACTGTTTCCCCCATCTCAGACCTCTCAGCCAATGCTACGTAAAACCAGTATAGTTTTTTTCTGAACTTTTAAGAAGAACTAAAAGCTTCTGAAAACGTGAGCTTGTAATGTGGCATATGAGGCAGCACGTGCTCTAAATGGCACTCCTGACTTCACATGCCATCAAGTGTGTAACCAAATTGGGCCCTTGGGAGTAGATCTGCAGAGAGAACTCTTTAGCAGTGTGCTGATGGTAAATAAATCAATCCTCCTGCCAGATACTGTAAGAAAAAAAAGAAAATTAGTTAACTATTTGGGGAAAAGGGTTACTTCTTGTTTAATTTTTGTAACTAAATGGAAATAAACCTTTCATTTTCATAGTTCATAAAAAATATTACACATACTTAATGTTTTCTCCAGTAGATTACAGCTCAACCCAAACAAAGTCGTGCTATACGTACATCAGCCTTCCAGTTCCTTTCTTCTCAGAATCCTAACTGTGATCACACATAGATGGGAACCATTGCAGAGCAAAAAGGGAAATATTTTTTTGAAATAAGCATTCTGAGAACTGAATATGTTTACAGTCCCTTTTTTTTTTAATGCAACTGATTGCACAGAAAGAGAGAGAGTCTCCCAGGCAAGGAAACAAATATTTTCCATTTCACAAATTAAAGGTAATAGCTTACACTCCACTCTGTCCACTCCTGTTCTCCAGGACTTTAATTTAGGATATGTTCCACTGTGGTTCACTGCTGCTACTTATTTGCATTACAGACTGTCAGTTGAGACAATCCCTTTTATTTAGGAGGCACTGGCTACACTACTAGTTTAGAGCCTAATTTAAAGTTATTGCTGGAAATGTTGGAAAAAAATCTCAGTCCCTGCTGCTATTGTTCAAGCTCAAGTACTGCATGTCCACAGAACTAATCTGTTTAATTAGTTTTTTGTTTTCAAGTTTGCGTTGTGCCCTTGAGGTATAAGCAGCCAAACACTCTTGACATTTAAATATTCTATATCTTTTCAAGTGTCTATTAAAATAAATGAAGACTTTCATATTAGAACAGCTCATTTTGTAAAAGTTATGTCAAGCTTTTTTCAAGATTCACTTAGTTTAAAATAGATTTGTCATTTCAATGCAAGCAGTTATGCTATTTCTCATGTTAAAGCAGGGAAAGTTTTATAATCAGCAAAAATATCAATATCTTCCTCTATAGTACAGGGCTGGGGTCAAGAGACTGAAACACTTCAAAGACAAAATCCCTCCACCTCTATTAATAATGTTTGTTACATTTTTCTTTGCAATAGGAGTTTGTGAAGTGTAACTTACCTACTCACCGCTCCTGCATAGTATAACAGTGCCTTTCCTAAAGGTACCTTGTCAAGGCCTGTTTTGTTTCAGGTTCCCTTCTGTCCACTGGATATACTACAGGGATTTGGACATGAGTGGAATATCACTGTTAGAATTTGATCATGTAAATCTCACTGTTGATTCTTCTTAGGCACGATCAACAGAAAAACAATTGTTCTACTCAACTTTTTTTCTCATGTGTACTTTAGCAATAGAAGCCAAAAAGGAGAGGGGAGTTTCAGTCTCCACTTTTACTGTCAGTGGAATTCACCATATACACTGCAATATGTGTCAACTTGCTTAATTTCAACTTATTTTCTTATTTTGCTGCAGTTCAGTAATAGAAAGGACAGGACTACTTTCTTCCTATGTCAGTAGTGATAATGTTCCTTCTCTCTTCTAGGCAGTGGCTCAAATCTGAAGACATTCAAAGGATATCACTTCTTTTCTACAATAAGACTCTGGAAAAAGAAGTAAGTTTTTTTCAAGGAGTTCTGTAAGTCAGGCCTTTTTATTGTTTTATGGCCCTGTGGACCTTGAGTGTATTTCTATGCACTGACAGAGCTTCAGCAGGAAGACTGGGGAGTTGCCTCTTCTGCTTTCTCATGAGCCTAGGGCAGCTGATGGCTGAACAGCTGTGCTGTCCTTTGAGGAAGTAAGAGGTAGGTTGGACCACAGCTGGCTGTATAAATTGGTGAATTCGATGAGGGGGGCTAGAGGAAGTATAATCATGCTGCTCACACTGTCCAGCAAGTATCCTCTGTGTCCCATGTGGTGGTTGAATACATACTTAATTATTTTTGTAGCTATCTTTCAGTTCAAAGTATCTAAAATGGTTTTCAGATTCTTTCACAGCTCAGCAGAGTAGTTGCTGCAGCCAGCTGACAAAGGCATGTGTTGCTTGGCAATGCATTAGGGTGGAAAAGGTTTCAAGGCTCCTTGAGCCAGTTTTGAAGACTTCCTAAGAGAGAAGAAGCAAGACCTGGTATGGTCTCATCCACAATGTTTGGGGCTTCACTGACTGGATCAAAGCTGTGCTGGGCAGCGCATGAGATTTTAACATGGGTGTTACTAATCAGTGAATTCTGAAAGAGAACTTGTGAGAAAAATGTCATATGTGTACTTTGGACAATGACTTGGGAGAAAATTTGGGAGCTAAGTTATTTGGCTGACTCAGTGCTCCCAGCAGAAGTCTAATATCTTGATGTAGAATGCTGTGGAACAGCAAAGAGCTAATTCTTATTTTTGGATCCAGCTTTATAATATATTTTTTCACTGTCTTTTAATGACTCACCAGTTCAGTCTTGGCTTTAAAGAACTTAGTAAGAAGTCTGCTTTTGATTTAAACAGAAGCTTTTCTGGCCTGGTGGGACCTGAAAGTACAGAAAGATAATAAAGCAAAATAATTGTTTAACCTAAGGAGTGAGTTGCCCGCCTTCATTAGGAAATGCCTGGAGAAGTTTGAAACAGTGAAACAAATTTAAAAGTAGATTGGAATTCTGTGAAATTTTAATAGCAGCTCAAGGTTCAAACTTGTTGCACAGGACCACTACAAACATTGGACAGGTGGAAGAGCAGAACTTGCTGCAAGGGTGCCCATCAGGCAAAGACATATTTGTGCCTTGTAATTCAGTTAGATATGTGATAAGAATTGCTTTTAATTTGTCATACAATTCAAAAGTGAAAAAAGCTCTTGTGTTGCTGAAATGAGTTTCTACATATTCATGTAAAGTTCGGTGCGCTGATTTCATGGGCAGAACTTGGCATTAAGCAGAGAGACACAGCTGTGTGCTTGGAAGGCACAGCTCATGCACTTTCCATTTTCTGAAGTTTGCATCTCCAGCACTTTGTGAAAATAATCTTTGGTATTTTTTTTAGTAATTAAATCTTGAACTTTTATCCTTAGAAAAAAAAACTAAGATAGGGTGAGTAACTTTAATAGCTACTTAGATCATTTCCCTTTGAATACTTAATTGGTTTCAACCTAGATATATCTATCTCAAGTAGCAGAGCAACTCTGATAAATATTTCATTACTTAATTCTCGTGTCTCTAGACAGACTAATTAGAGATAAATAGATTTTTCTCATGACAAAACAGATCAAATTGACTCTCTCCCAAAAATATCAAGTGTTTAGTAGTAACAGTGGACATATAAGGCCTTTTAACAGAGACATAAAATATTTTAATTGAAGTAATAATATAGGTTCAGTAAATATCAGTGTGGTTGCTAGCTATGCTCAGTAGCACAGCTTACACTTTGCTACTTTTTGTGCTCAGAGGTTTCCTGTCCAAATTAATATTGCATTTTTTATAACTGTTTCAGCCCATTCAGTATTTATCAATAACTGAAAATCAGTTTTAGGAATTAATCACAAAGAATTTTGGAATCTGTGAAGAATGCTTGGCCATTCCTAAAAATACTTTAACATATGCGTTAACTTTTTCTGGTGGGGTTTGTCTTTTCTGGGGGGAGGGGAATTTTTTTGTTAATTAAACTTTTTATGACAAGTTTGGGATAGTCTGTTCAGTGAAGGAACAAGGCAAAACCATTTGACATGGCTGTTCTTCAATAAGCAAACGTATATGTCTGATAATCCCTAGCCCTATGTGAGTGGATGTGAAGTCACTGAATAACAGGAAATTCATTGTTGCTAAAAACTGCCCATACATATGTGCATCTTTAAGCTGAAAATTCAGTTGGATTAGTCAAACTGTTTCAAACTGCTGTTTTATCTGCTTTGGCAATTGTATTTTTAAAATTTGCTTTTATTTTCTTCTAGTATCGAGCAACTACTCTGCCTGCATTCAAGTATTACGTGACTTGTGCCTGTCTCATATTCTTCTGCATTTTTGTTGTACAGATTCTGGTATTGCCAAAGTAAGTGATATTTAACGTGTACTCCTTTCTGTGTCCATAGAATACCATAAAGTATATATTTATAAAATTAATTTTAGAATATTAAAATCTGTTTCTGGAATAAATCTTTTTTATCAGAATTTATATATTATGAGATTATTCTAGAAAGACTGAAAACTGGAAGACAATTTCAATACAGGATGATTTATTAGACTTCTTAAATTTTGTGGTTGATTGTCTACACAGTGCAAAGTTGGTATTTGTTTTACAGCAAATTTTTCTAAAGCAAACACTTCATATTCCTTGTCATACTGTAATTCATAACTCATATTCTTTTCTCCTGTAGAGTGCTTTCAGGATTGTTACTTATAGCCACAGCTGAGTGATTGGTCTTGTTCTGTAATATTTATTCACATTTTAATTCAAAGCCAGAAGGAACTCTTAGGACGTTATAAATTGACTTTCCATACTGCAGGCTTATAACATGTATAAAGTTTTAGGGACTTCTATTCAGGTGTTACAGCAGCAGTTTCCCTGCAAATTTCTAAAATGGAGGCACTAACCAAGGGACACTCTTCCAAGAATTCAGCAGTATCCTGCACATGGTTGAGTGTGACTTTGGGCATTATTAAAAATATGAAATTTAGACACATGAAGAATTTTATTTTACAAGCTCATACTGTATTTTGATAAATAATAGAATTATTTCAGGGAAATTCATGTTTTGCCTCATCCCAAAAGCCAAAGGTAGATCCAGTTGCTCCCGGCCAGCAGTATGATTTTTGAATGGTTTTTTTTTGTTGTTTTGATTTTAGTTAGGAAAATTAATCTAGATTTTTCATCTATCTTACATGTAGTCAGATATTCATTTTGCCCCTTACTGTGTTGCTTCAACCAATTGTTTAGCTCATTAAAATATATCAGAATATCAGTGAACTCTAGGGAGCTGTATTCAGCTAAGGAAAGTATCCTCCAACTTGCTGGTATTTCTGGTATTTTTAACATCAGAGCAAAAGACACTGATAAATGCTTTGTCATTTTCATTACCAAAATATTAAGTGGTCCTTTTATAGGGCTGCATATGAAATTGTAAAAGCAAAAGTGTAAAATCAGGTATTACCAACATGAATGGTATTCAGCTTCAGGTGGTCTGTGGATTATTTTAATAGATGCAAAAATGGAAGACAGAAAGGCAAGGTATTATACAGGAACCGGCATCTTTTCTGGAAAATTTAGAGCATTGCAAGTTAGAAAAACAGCAACAATAACAAAAGCTGAAAAATCACCAGTGTACGTGGTCATCACCAATGCAACTTAAATTGAACTCAAATGCTTCAAATGTTATTTCCTATTAAAATTCTATCTACCCGTTTTGTTTTCTTCCAAAAGTTCTCCAGGATTTTTAAATGGTGGTGTAAAGAAGTCAGGGAGATGAACTAAATCTGTCACTGGGTTTTATTGATTCACTATTCCATTAATCTGGTTTTGCAGTAGTGTAATATCATTGATTTCTGTGCAGGCACACAGCCTGCTATTTAAAAGTAGATTTGGAGATATTTGATGATGGATAACATCCAGCAAGTTGCAAGTAGTAAGTAATATCTTCAAGATCACAAGATATTTTTTTCAAAGCTGAAATAATTATTAATGTTTTAATTTTCTTGGGGTCAGTAAAGTGATGTGGTGTTTTTAATAACAAGCTTTACACAAAGTGGTAATTATAAATTTAATCAAGAAAACAATACCTTGGGGAGAAATGTATGATGAGGAGTAGGTCTTCATTGGCATTAAAATGAAAGCAAATCTTTATTCTTGGTACAGGCCTACAGTGGTTCTCTAGAATTCTTGTTTACCAAGTGAGAGAAGTATCTGTATAAATTCACAGCAACCCTACACTCTTTATTTAAGCAAACAGAATTGGTACTAACATGGATTGGTAATCCATTTAAAGACTGGTGAATTGATGAAAGTATATTTCTCTTGAACAGGAAATTCTTCTTGTATTTAAGTGAGGGATTGTATTTAGGCAACATTTAAGATTCTTCCCAAGTCTTCACTCTCTGAGGCTGTTGTGTTCAAGAAACTGTGTCCTTTTGTCCTGAATAATGCCAGACTAACAGTCTTGGTTAGAAGGCCTTCACATAATATTTTTGATCAAGAGTAACTGAATTTCTTCATAAGAAAGGTAGTGCTTAGAAGGTTTGTCCAGAAGCAGGCACATAATATACAAGATGGTATAAGTGAAAGGAAATCATCATTACTAGCTATTTTTCTTCAATATTAAAACAAATACCAACAATTCGAGTGGAATTATAAAACTGAACTGATACTGTTTTAGCATTGAAACTGCCATACAGTCTCCATAACTATTAAATCTTTTGATGGCTTAGTGGAAGCATCAATTCCTTTACAAAATAAGTAGCTACTATTAAATACCAGAAAAGTCTGAATTCAGTATTGGCTTGTATAATTGCAGTCAGTTGCAGTGGCTTCACTGTGATTTTATCACCTCAAGAGAATTTGCAGTCCTGTCATTCAGAACATGGATAGCTATTATCTACAAGTAAAGGAAATTCTCTGCATTAAAGGACATGTGCCAGAAGTCACATATTTTCCTAAAAGTTAAAAAATTATAGAAAAAACCCACATTCTTTTCTGCATTTTTGGGTATCTTTGTCTTCATCAATAAATTTCTGCTTTTCACTTAAATAGTTACCCAGATATACATAAATACAATTTTTTTCCTATCTTACCGCTGATAAAAAAAGAATTCTTCAAAGCAAATATTTCCTAATGAAACCAGAAAAATACAAGTTTAGGTAAGATCGTAAATTATTTAGATATGGAACTACCTGAAGCTTGAGAAGTTCTCATATTATTTCCTCACTTTTAAGCTGTCCCTCTGTAGGTAATGATCAAGGGTTGTCCTGCTTGGGTTTCTGGTGGGGGACTGTAGCAGAGAGCAGAATGAGGTAATTCCTTGTATCATAGAAGAGGCAGGTAAAAACTTACCTGACTTATGCAATTTCAGGTGCTTCTCAAAAACCAAATATTTTGCTTGAATCAGTCAATGCAATGCATTTGATAACTCTACACAGCAAAAACAATGTTAGTTTACTGTAAAGACCTGTACTGGTTTTGTAATGGTTCAGTGACAAAAAATAAATCATATTATGGCTTTCCTATGGTCATTGCATCAAATGAAACTTGTTTATGGTGGCACTTAATTTTTAGCATTTTGCTTCTTTACGCATCATTTTCAGCCCACTTCTTTCCTTCTAGGAGCAGCATGAAACTATTTTGTCTTAGCTTAAGTGAAACAGAAGTCTTGCTGTTCCCAGAAAAGAATGGGATGTGGGGAGCAAAAATACTAAGTTGTTTTTTTTTTTTTCTCTGTTTTCACCACTAAAATCTGGATTCTAAGATACCACTGTTTATTACCCTCTGTCTCTTTCTCTCTGTCCTGTTCGCCTTGCTGTGTAATTCTTGTGCTCCCTCAATAATATCATTGATTATATGGAACAACTACAAAGACCTTTTGTTCTTGCCTGTTGCCCAGGAGATTAAGTACTCTTTGCATATGCTCTCTTTATGCCATGTTAATTTTATTTTCCTTGCTTTCCATATAAAAAATATTTTATGTAATACTGTTGTTAAAACAGATCAAAATGTTTCTTAATATTTCTGGCATAAAGTGTCTGATAAAGTAACGTTTGCTGAAGCTCAAAGCAGTTGAGAAATATTTTTAATTCTGTAAAAGTTTTAAATCTGGGGTTTAACCTGAAAGCAGGTATTCAGGTAAGGGACTTCATGACTGCATCTTGCTCCTATGCTTAAACAGCTCAGTTGATCCATAGCTTCTGGTCTTCTCTTGGCATTCATTAAACATAATTAGGTTCCACTAAGGCATCTTTCCCTAGGCAAATGTGCTGAGAAGATCTCATATGGTGCCTGATGGAGCAATTATGCTCTGCTATGGTATTCCTATAAAGAGATTACCATGTTTTAAGAATTAAATGAATGAAGGAAGGAATGAATGAAGGAATGAATGAAAAATGAATGAAGGAATGCACAAATTGTTATTGAATTCCTGTTTACTGAGTATCTAGGGATGCTACTTTGGCTAGACCTTCCTATTTATAATACACAAGAAAAGGATGAACGGTAACACTGAGTAAGGGTCATCAGCATCATAAATGTGACAGCTTCTGTTGCGAGACACTGAAAATGGACATCACTGACCTGTGCAGTTTTCTGCCTTTTAGGGGTGAATTTACATCACCAGCAAGTTTATTTTGGATGTCTAGTAGGCTCTTATATTAATTTAAAATTAAGAACAAAAAAGTAAAGCAATAAGGATCTTCCTAAAGTTGAAACAAAACAAAGCATTGCTTCTGTTAATGTACTATATCTTTATACGTGTGGAAATAATTAGCTTCTCATGGTAATAACTTTTCAAGTCAGAGGTAATTTAATTCAAACAGTCCTGAGCTGAGAAAAAGGCAGGGGAAATGCCATTATTTGGGTGAGGGTTGGAATTGGTTTTGCATTGTATTGATGTTTGGAAGTTGCAACATGCACATAGTAATTTTTCATCTCATCAAGATTATAGACAAAGAAATGTCATGTTACAAAAGTGCAACAAAGAAATTAATACCTGTTTTCCTTTCTTTCTAGAACATCTGTTCTTGGAATTTCATTTGGGGCTGCGTTTCTCTTGCTTTCCTTCATTTTGTTTATCTGTTTCGCTGGACAGCTTTTGGTAGGTAGAAGGAAATCAAATCCATTAGCTGATGGTTTCTTTGAAGTAACATATTCTGATTTTGCCAAGTCACTCTGCCTTTGCAGAGTACCAGTTAAAGGAAAAAGGATTTGCATGCTCAGGCTTCTGCAGACATTGTTTAGTCCATGTTGGCTTTCTGTAAAATGTCCTGATTTATCTGAAAAGCAGAAAATGCCAATGCAGTGGTTGTCTGTATTGACACTAATATTTTGTTCCTCATATGAAGTTGGATCATTTGAGACGTTTTCATTATTGTTTGATAGATTGCCTTTTCAAAATTTTTTGCTATTGTGCTTACAGGAGGTGACTCATAAGTACTTTTGTATTTGTTTAAGTATTGTTTAAGACCATATTTTTGAGTTTAAAGAATATTTCACCTTAACAATTTTGTTTGAAATATAAAAATTTTAGTAAATTTCCAGTTTTATCACTTATTGGTTCAGGTGTTATTATAATACCTATTAGTGTAATATTGTGCTAAATTTGAGAATTTAATTCAATATTTGGGCAAACCTTTCAGCCTTTGAGCATGTCCTGCTTTCAGTTCTCAAATAGATCTGACACAGAACTCCATATACAATAAGGATAAGGAGTTTCAGGATTGGTAAGAAAGTGAATGCAATCTGAATGTGGCATCTCCTTCTCTGTCTTTGCATAAGCTCACATAGAGAAAACTGAAAGATCTTTTATAATGAAAGCACATGGGAAACAAAATTACTTCAGTATGCAGTAAAACAGTATGACAAGGCAGTTAAAGGAAGAAACAGTGGAAGTAGGTTTTTATAATCTCTCTCTTTTCTTGTGATGCTTGTAATTAACTGGGACATGTTTTTAAGAAAATACATTTAATAGACATTTCAGTTATCTTTTCAATAAGTTAGACATGCTGCCAATGCTCAGGAATTAATCTGAAATATAATGCAATGATATTCTTAAGTTTTTTTAATGATTAGAGCGAGATCTTAGATGTATTGCTGTTACTTAACAGCAAAAATTAGTTCTCATGTAATGTTATATTGACTGCTATTTTTGACAGTAATTTGACAACTAAAATGATGAAGTCAGAGTACTACTCTTGAAAAAGCAAATTTAAAAAAAAAAAATCCTTCAAAGAAAAGCCGGCCTTTTCCTGTAGGAAAAAGAGGTGCTAATAAATGGTACCAAGTGCTGGCACATACATTCTCCTGAGGCTTTTTATTTATAGTGTTACTTAGGAGGAATACAAATACATTTTTTAGCATTTAAAGGGATGGATAAGCAATATCCCAAGTCAGAGATGTAGAGTTCTACCACTTGAATAATATCTAACACCTATTTTCAATGCCTTTTGGCCCGTGTCACATAAGTACTTTAAGTACTGTAAATAGAAATGGACACCTATCATTGCATTTCTGATGACTTGCCAGTTGTCATGTTCTAACCTAAATAACTTGAAGAGGAGTTGTTTATGTCCATGTCTTTGCGAGTTCAGCTGCTCTAATACAGAAACTATGCTGCTAAGAAGATTTCAGAAAGTTATAACCATAGTTGATGCAGTGTTGTCTTTCCTTCATGTGCATGGATGTAGTCCTTAAGGTGGCAGGTGAGAAGCAGCTAACAAAAGAAGCAGTAGGTTTTCCTTTCCCTTGTTCTCTCCCTAAGATTTCCTCCTTTGTGTCAAAATCCAAGTATTGTTTTGCAGTTTTAACCACAGTGACACACTATGTTATATTTTGGTAGCATATTTATTGCGCTATCTGACCCATCACTGTATATGTTTTCTTTTTAGAAGTCTAAAATTTCAAAGAAACTAATATTGATATCAGTGTTTTCACAACAGTGACACTGTTAACAGAAATCAGGCTTTATCATCTATGGCTGAACTGGTTAGGGTTTGTTTGGGGTTTTTTCACACCTGTTTTTCCAAAGAGGTACACTTTGTATTCCCTTATAGAAGGGATGTAGAAAATCTTCTTGTGTGCACATGCACTTGCACACAATTATAGAATTTAAAATCACCAAATAACTCTCTTCTAAAAATGCACCAAAAAACCCAAGAATTGTTTGTGCCTGTCTGATCCTGACAGATGAAATATGGTGAGTTAGCTATAGGCCAGACACTCACCCAGCTGCTAACTCTCTGCCTCAGTGGGAAGGGTGGGGTAGAAAAATAGGATAAGAAAGGTCATGGCTGGAGATAAGACAGGGAGATCACTGACAAATTATTTTCATAGAAAATGCAGTCTAAACTTGGGGATAACTGGTTTCATGTATTGCCATAGAATATATTTGTGTGGTAAAAAAACCCAAAAACAACACATTGAAGCCACACCATTGCTCCTTATCCCAAATTTGCCTTCACTCCTCTGCTCCAGAATTCCCTACCTCCTGTCAAGCAGTACGAGCAGGGGTGTGTTGAGAGTGGTTGATGCATAGACATTCTCTCTGCTGCTCCTTCCTTTCCACAGTTCCACCCTGCTGCAGTTCCTTCAGGAGCATCACCTACTCCAGCATGGGTCTTCTATGGGCTGCAGTGCTGTCATCTGCTCCAGTGTGGAGTGCCTGCTCCTCCAGTCTTGGGGTTCCCTCTTGTGTTTCTCTCTTTGTGTTCTCCTCTCTCTTCCCAACATTTTGAACTCTTTCTTGCCCTTGTGTTCACAAGGTGCCCAGCCAGGGTCAGGCCTCACCACCAACCTGAGCACCAGAACCTGTTGCATTCACTTGCAGTAGCAGTCAAATATTTACAGGGCTGTTACAAGATTTACAGAGTGGGACCTGAAATGCCAGTAAAGACAGCAAAATCTAAGTTTTTTAGGACACCTGGCTATCACTGTGTTATATGTGCTTGTCTTAGCACTTTTGACACTCAGCACTCTCAGTATTCACCTGTTACAAATGGCTGTAACCACCACAGAGTAAGTCCCACAAAAACCAACGCTGAACAAATTTCTCTGTATAATTTGCATTCCATTGGCAAAACAAAAAAAAACTCAATCCAGACTGTAATGCTAAAATTACTAGCTCTTATGGAATTTAATTGCAATATTGTAAGAAGAGATTTATGCTCACTGTTTCACTCTGGAGTTTATTAATTGATTCTGCTGTTCTGCAGCACTGCAGTGTGGCCCAGCTCTGTCTGGGGTGAAGTGATAATGCAGCCATTAGAGAAAAATAGGAATTTTTCCATCAAATGACAGCACCATAGTAGCACAAATAAGGAGGTTACAGACTTCCAGAGCCTGTCTTTGTGGCATCCCCTGCTGGTCTTGGGCAAACAGGCTGAAGGCAGGGAGAGTTGACAGTTCTCACAGAAACAGTAATTTGCCCATAGGCATTAAATCTTGCTCAATCCTAGCTAAAATGGCATATAGCCTGAAACTTGGAAGGAATTTATATCTTCTATGTTATAATTACTTTTTTTGTGCCTATTAAATTTTTTATATGTTTTTTGGATAGTTACAGTGTTCAGAGATACTCACAGTCTTAAAGATTTTGAGCATTTTTGCTCATAAAGATAATTTTTGTCTTATATTTTCATATTTTAAATGTAGGCCCTTCTTTTTAATTAATTTTGAATATTGTCTTTGAATTTTCCTTGAGGAGTTTCTTTCCCAGATAGAGGGATAGAGGACAGTGATTGTCCTTTAGCTTCTGCTATTTTCCATGTTTTCCATTTTCTCTTAATCTTCTTGAAGTACAGATGAGTTCATAGAATGCATGTGAAATGCCTCATACCTGGTAATGTATTTTACCTCCTGCTGTGAATGCAAGGAAGCAGATATCTGGTACCTAAATGACACATTGGAAAATGTTATGCATTCAGTGGGAAAAAAAAACACATTAAGCATGTAAAGGAAAGATCTTTGGGGTAGCTGAGGTAGCTGGCTCAGATTTAATAATCTCAAGCTGATGTTCTTTATGCATTGATGAAAGTACTGTCTCAAAAATCTATTTGCATTACCTGGGTTATACATGAACTTCATTGATGTGACATTCTTTTTGTGCCATTAATTTTCCATTAATATGATTTTTTAATTTTTTTTTGTTGTTGTTGCATATGTTTATACCTTGCAAACCTGTTTGACTACTGAAGTTAACAGAGAAGACAGAAGTATTGTCATCCCAACTGAACATGTTGATAGTCTTTTAAATACCCAGTTGAATCATGGAATTAGCAGAACACAATGCCAACAAAACAAACAGCAGAAATAACTGGATTCACAGTTGAGAAAGATGTTCTGATTTGAGGTTCCTGAAGTCTCTGACAAAGGGCAGCCAGTACATGAGCCCTGTCCCTGCTAGAGGAGAGCATATTATTTACACCACATCACTGAATAAAAAGTGATACACAATCTTTACCTTTTTTTTTGCAGGGACTTGTATTTTACTCTAAAGCAATTGGCATTAGTACTTAGGTACAGTCAGAACGACTGCGTACCCATAAGATATTCAAATCTCTGTAAGGAACCAGCACTCTTTGGAAATTATTTTCAGTCTGGAATTTTACCTTTGATATGAGTGTCTTTTAATGCAGATACAGATGAAAGATCTAGACCCTTTAGTTTCTTCAAGAGTAAGGCTCTGCCTGTAAATGAAGATTAAAACAGGGATGTTTAGGCAAGGAGAACCTAAAGAGGCACTTTGGTGCCTACAACAGGGTCCATGAAAGAGGCTCATCAATGATAAAAGTCATTCTGCTGAGTCTCTAGCAGAGACACTACAACAGCAAATTCATCACCACTTAGTTAAGTTCAGACTTCAGGAATTGTTATAAGTGTACTGATTTCAGTAACAAAAATCCTTCTTGCTTAGCTTCATGTGTTACATGTTTACAACATTAGTTACATGATTGAAGCCAGATGAAGAATTTCCTTACTTGGTGAAAACAATATCCTTTATGTCTGCTTTCCCAAAAATTCTCTTTTAATAACTTTTTAAATCCAGCAATGCTTCCCTTTAGTGTCTTTGCCCATGATGAGATTTTAAGTTAATTTCGAATAGAGATACCCAAGTTTGCTTCCTAGTGTGCAATCAATTTTTCCTAACGTTATTAAAAAAGCAGGAAAGCAGAGAGCATGCAGATTGTTTTCAATGGTCTGTACATGTATTACCTGAGAGCTGATATCCATGATGTGCTAGTACCAGAATATGGGCACAGATCAGAGCTCCTGTCATGTGAGACAGTTTTTGGGTGGTAGAATCTCACTTGGAGATCGAGGCTTGGCCAATGTAGAATGTAGCGTTCGAGAATCCTTCCTCTAGTTCAGTGCCCTGAGCACTGTCCTTAAGATGTCATTCAGGTGTGGTTCTTCTCAAAACTAGTGGCTCTTTAAATATTTTCTGAGAAAAAGAAAAACCTTGATGGGAGGGACTGAGAATATCTTAAGTTAAAATAGTATATAATGCAGTGATTGTATGTTTTCTTGAGTGAGGAAAGCAGCAGAAGAAATGCCAGGACTGAACTCTGTCTGCCTAAAGGTATAACTGTGTAGGTCACTGACATGTTCTTTCTTATGAATGACACAGCTGAAGTGAACCACGGGGCCGTTTTAACATGACCTATTGTAAAGGATAATTAACTTAGCAAAGTATGGTGAAATTAAAAATGTGATGCTGGCTTTAGTTTTTGCTGCTATTTCTTTATTCAGAAAATTGAGTAGATTTTTCACCTGGATGCATTTTGTATGATTCGAAATTCCTGGCTTAGATTTACAGGTGCCACTATGGAATCCAAAAGCTTGGTGTTACATTACTCATTTTAGAAGTCCTTTGGTCCTTTTTGTCAACATTAGGAGCATTAATAAGTATTTAAAGTAAAAGCTTGTGTCTATATAGCAAAATTCCCCTTCTCCAAGCTTAGGTCAGTGTAATTGCTGTCAGTAAGTTCTGTGGGTTTGAACTTTGGTGTCTTCTTCAACTCTGAATAAAAACGAGCAAGTAAAAAAATCTGAATTTTGTTTCTCTTGCTTGCATTTTTTGAAGCATCAGTATTGGTAAAATATTGAGTTGTATTTGAATTCAAAACGAAAAGAACAATAATAGAACTATAGAAATTGTAATTCACTGGCTTTCTGTAAATAAGAAGTTTTCAGTGAGGATGTTCCAACCTCAACTAGCATGTGAAGAAGAAGTGTGACAGCTCTTGAAACACTGTCTTTCATCTACAGCACAGCTGTCACAATTAGTTCTCGCACCAGTTTCTTGATCCCACTCAGAAAGACAGCATTCATCTTATTAAATGCTGAAGTAGGTTTTTGTGTGTAGAAAGACAACACAGGATATATTTTAATGTCCTGAATATTCAAAATAAGTTATTACTCATTATCATGCCCTGCTGTCATATCAGATTTAACATGTTCAGATGAAAAGGTAATACATTAGTCACCTCTCATACCACAAATACCTATTATTTCTAGTCAGTAAATGATAAACTCTGAACCATATTCTGCAAGCTTCACTTAGAATAAACACTGTGATACTCTCTAATGCTACTGACATCTGATGTCTTATCCTACTTGCATGCTTTCAAGAACTGAAAATTTCTTTAATCTCATTCTCCATTTTATTCAGAAAATTGAAAAGGAGACATGACATTTACAACAAAAAATGTATGACGGAATCAACAAAATAAACCTGCATAAGTCTGCTTTTGAGAGTGGTTTTAATGATTACCCCACCCCTCCAGTACTGCTTCCAGGGATTCCCCAGATTTTCAGCTGTACTGAACTGCTGCAGTTGTACTACATATGGACTGGGTCTGGACTTCTCAAAAGTGAAATGAAGTTCAGCAAATCTATTATTCACACAGAGAATTATTATTCAACAGTATTCTTTCATGTTTTCCAAGGAATGTCTACTCAATGTCTTAAAGATTTTTAGGGTTTTGTCACAAGTTTTCTTTTCAGGACCCTTTCAGGCTTTACAAACAAGGTGAGCATGGCAGGTATACCAAATAAACAGGGGTCTTTCCCCTCCAGAACTCAGGGCTGTGCATTAAACAGGCTGGTAAGAAATACATTGCACTGTTGTACTTCTGTTTGACAAGTGGAAATAACTATCTAGAACTTCATTTTAAAAGTTGCACTCTTAACATCACTCAAATTGTTCTGGTTAGAGCCAGCAGTGTCTTGTAATTTTAGCAAGAGCAATGAAAATAATAGAATCTCTTCACTGATTAATCACATTGACTGAATAATATATTGTTTCCTGAAATTTATGTTGTTCTTCAGGCCTTTCCTAAGTCATAAAGTTGCTTTTTTTTTTTCCTTTTTTTTTTTTTTTTTCCTTAATGGTAATGTAATTTAAATTAAATGTAATTTAAAGAAATGTACAAAATCAGTCCAATAAGTTCCTCCTTGCAAGGTGAGGTGATATTGTTCGAAAATCTTGTAAACAAAGAAAAATTGGAATTATTGCAAGGAATTTTAGTACAGAAGTTACATAATTCTGTACCTGTTTTCCAGGTGCTTTGAAAACAAAAGGAGTTCTCAGCAATTCATGCTGTTCTCAGCATGGACATTGCTAAGTAGTCTCAGCAATTCTATACTGTAATTTTTTTCAATGATTACTTTCAAATGTGCAGAAAGTTCAAATTTAACAATTGGAAGCAGTGATGTTAAAGTAGAAAAGTTTGAAAATTCACCATCATTTGATATTCTTGTATTTAGATACTGGGATTCAGCAGAGATTTTTCTGTGTGAAAGTTAATTTTATCCTCAGAATTAAGATAACACAAATTGTTCATATGAGTAGAGAAAACTCAATTTACATTGTGTAGCACTACTAAAACACGAAAGCACCATTTTTGCAACATTGTTTTGCATTTCTTACTGAGCCATGGTTTTTAAAGTTTTGTAATTGAAAGTAATGGTTCCTAGAGCTTGTTGGGTCCAGTGGAGTTCAAAAGCTGGGAAGTGCTCCCTCCTGGCCCATCAAAGAAAAATTTGATGGAATTTAAAACCCAGGGAAGGGATCCTCCTGTCCCACCTCTATTGAAATCCCAGGTGCAACCTGTAGTGAGGTTGGGCATGTATTCCCAACAGGAAAATGGCCATATACCATACACAGAGGACCAATCACACAGATCCATGGACAGAACAGCTCTCTTACAGCCCCCATATAATATAAGTATAATATAAGTAGCACTCATGTAAACATGATCAACATTGATGGTCTAGTTCCTTCTTTCTGGAGGGTCAGGACTGCTGGAATATACACTTCCTGACTGTAATGATCCACAGACACACTTTCACTCATGGATCTGCCATGTGGAATTTTAGTCAAGACAATATCCATACCCAGGTTCTGCCCCCTTTACAAAGTGAGTAGCTTAAACTTTGGGTCTTTCCAAATGTAGATCTCCTACTTGCCAACCAGTTCTGCTTGAATTTTCTTTAGGAGGAGGTTACACACACACTCCCCCACACCCTGTGGGTCTCCTCAGGGTCTGTTCTGGGGCAGTTCAGCTTCTGACACCCAGCCCTCAATTGCCTCACTAGTGACCTCTCTCCAGTGCTTGGCACCCATCCCGTGCCCCTTGCCATCTAGTCCAGCATGAAGTTTGCTACCATTCACACACATGCAGGCTCAGAATAAGGACTACACTTCCACAGAAGATGGTTAGAGATAGAATTTAGTAACAATATGCAACAGACTCACTTAGAAAAGTGTTCACCTGCATCCATTTCCTTTCATCCCTTCTCATCACCATCTACCTACGATCCACATCTCTGATCCACATTTATTCCTCCCTTTCCTCTCCTGTGTCACATCCCCTAAATGTCGTGTAAACATATGCCTGAAACCCCCAAAACCATTAAGATATATCACAGTGTTTTACACAAAAAAATTCCAAGCTTTCTTCTGCCCACTAGCAAATTAACTGTCCTGGGCCAGCCTTCTACCCTTTTAGATAGGAATCACCCTCTGTCTGCAGGGCATCCTGGAAAGGAATATTTTTTTTTCATTGAAGCTTCTTGGTAGGTTTCCCATCAGACATCAAAACAACCTCTTTCAGTCATCTTAGAAGCAGCAAATTCAGTGGCTTCTGTAAATGTGATGTTACTCATCAACTGTCATTGCCCTTTTGATAATCACCAGGGCTTTGTGTTTTATTTGATTAGCCTCTCATCAGATAACATAAACCCTGTAAAATTCAAAATAAATTATATCTTGTTTAGACCAGATAATTTATTTCCATCATTAGCTTATTTTCTTGGAATTTCTAATCCTAAAGATTTTCCTTGAACAGTATAGTTTTATGTAATATAATTCAGAAAGAAAACAATGCACAACTTTTTATATATATATATATATTTATATATTTATATATATATATATATATATATAAAGCTTCTTAGCTATTTTATATTCCTAGTATTTTCTCAGTGTACTTGTCTTAACTTTGTGTGTCTAATGCAACTTAAACTAATCCAGCTGCTTTTAAATTTCCAAGAAAATTACAGAACAATGTAGGTTAAGCTGTAGTAAAGCTCCAAGTGAACTATAATAAAGGTAAAGAGTAATTAGGGCACGATTTCATGACTGTTTTAATCTGCCATAAATCTATGCTCCCTGACTCATTGGGTTTTAGGCAGACTAGACAGGTAACTAGATGATTCATTTCCACACAGATCCATTCCCTGCATCCATTGGAACACTTCCCTCCTGTAGCAACAGCAGCAATCAATGCTTTGTGCTTTTTACTATATTGAAGTGGGAGGGATGACAAAACTTTTGTCAAATCTATGTGTGGATTCAAATTATCCTGAAATTCGTTGTACTTAGGGCTTAAGAACAAGGCTGTGAAGTTCAAAAAGGCTTTTCAGCAGGAATTTTTTCTCAGAAATGCAAGTCCTTTGAGTTTATGTTTTTGGGTGGGTTTTTAATAAGGGAGAGGAGTATTGTTTATAAAAGCTGCCTCTTTTTTCCCTTTTCTTTGTCCATCCTTAAGATTCCAATGATTGCTTTGGCCTTCCTGGAACTGAATTCAGAATCTGTCCAATTCAGTATGCAAAAACCCCCTGTCATATAAAAGGATACAATATGTAAAAAAGCTCTGCATATACAGTGTATTTTTCCATATAATGTATAACAAGGAGCAAAATACTTATGTGCAGTATGATAAAGACCTTCATGCAAAATTAATCCCATGTGTAGAGTCGTGGTGTAATTTAGCATGATGTGCCATAGCTATTGAACCTGAACAACTATGTCAGTGCTGTAAATTAAGTCCTATGTTTGGTAGTCTTTTGTGCTTGAGTTCTCATTTTTAAAACTTACTGAGCTTGTATCTCTGCTGATGGCTGGGGCAAGGATGAAAACAATATGCAAAGCCATCTCAGATAATATTAAGTAAATAGAGAAAACACATTGAAAAATACAATTATATTTGTGGGATTGTCATGTTCCTTAAATTTTATTTGCCTTTTTTACAGAGGTTTCCATAAAACTGAATTTGACATTTGGAAAGGGCACAAGATGCTTCTAGGCAACCTTATCTCCTCATTGCTAAAGTTTTGGGAAAATTAATGTTTATTGGATGTGTCACAAATCATTGTTTATTCTCTGTGAGCCTCTAGGCAGTATGCATGTATGAATGGAGACTTTGCAATGTCTTCTTAGAAGCAGATTAAATGAGTCAGAGTTCTTTATTGTTAATTTTTGCCACTATATATGAAAACTTTTCTATTCATTTGATACTTTTCATGTCAAATTTTATGTCCAGTTTTCTACAAAATTCTTATTTGCTTTCTAGATAGTTTTAGGGAAGGTTGATTTGCTTTGCTGAGTTATTTTCCATTTAAAATTAATTATCAAACAAGACTATAAAAAAATTGAAAGAAAAGCCTGGAAGCTCTCCTGTTTGGTGGGCTGCCAGAGATACATCTAGCCTTTATTCTGTGTCAAAGACTTTGCAGAGTCATTATTTACATTTTGAAATTTCCTGAGGCTACTAAATATGACTCTTTAAATTCGGTCAAGGTGGGTCAGTTCATTTTCAAGGGTTTTGCTGATGTTAATGACATTGCTGTCAACTCTTTATTTTGCTATTATTAGTAACATGTATTGTATGTTTAGTAAGGTACTTGCAGATTGTAATTATATAATGGAAGTGATATTATGCCAGATATTTTAAATAATTTTTTTATTATGTTCATGTTTAATCATTATCTGTAATTCTTAAGACTGTAATTGTTAAATCGTTCTGTACAATGTTGTAAGATTAATGCTGCCTTCACTATTGAGATATCTTAATTCTAGCTTTTTTTATACTAATTAAATGTACTAAAGATTTTTTTTTTCTCTTTTCCAAACTGTTTGCACTTAGCAATGTAGCAAGAAAGCATCAGCTTCATTGTTGTGGATCCTGAAATCATCTGGAATAATTGCCAACCGTCCTTGGCCAAGGATCACTCTTACATTGACAACCACTGCTATTATATTAACCATGGCTGTATTCAACATGGTAAGGGAAAAAGGGGTAATTTTTCCTGGGTTTTTTTGTCCATTTAAGCTCTGTTGTTATTCAGTATTTGTTTAGATGTTAAATTTATGGCCTGTGGCTATGCCAGGAACCTATGTGATAACAATTGCCAGAGACAGAAATGTAAAACAGAGCAAAAAAAAAACATTCTGTGTAATCGCGACCTCTGCAAACAAGATGCTCAACAAGAGCTAAATTTGTTAAAGAAAAATATTATTTATAATGAACAGAAAACAATTAAATCCCAGGTTTGAGTTGTACAAGTCCTTAGTCATTTATGCATTTCTTAGAAAAACAGCATTGCTGAAAGAAGGAAGTATCTCCTCATGGGACTTGTGGAAGACTTTGTGTGAAACAAACTAAGCTTCATTTGGTTTTGTGATGCTTCTCTGCTGACCCCAAAATGATCATAATGTATACATTATTGATTTCACATGCTTGTCTTTTTTTAAAATAAGAAAAAAATTCAAAGTTATTTCAAAACTTCAAAAGTACTGTTCTACATATTCGTTAGGGCTTACATCTACTTAAGTGATTTCAGCCTGTGGTTTTCTCTCCTAATAGGGAAAATCCATGTAATTTTATTATTCTTTTACAACTATAGCAATTATAGAGTAAATCTGTCATTAGTTTGCCTAAAGCATGAATCTTAATGATCTCATTTAGTCTGTAGGGTGTGTTGTGTCATGGGATGAGCAGTACATGGGATCAAAAGTATTCCTTTGTTTCGTCCTGTTGGCTAAGGCGGGTTCTGTTTGTAAACCTGTGAAAGTGTTCCAGTTCAGTTCTGTGTCTGCAAAGTGGGAACGCTAACATTTGTTTAGGCAATGTTTCATCACATCAGTGCATCAATATTACTCATGTTTCAAGTGGGTGAGATTCACATTTCAGTGTTTTTGAAATTGCAACTCTAATGCTGCCTTGAGTTTCTGTTACTTTTGTTACTTAGGATTCATAAAGGACTTGGAGACTGATAATACCTACACTCTTTTATTTTGTTTTCCCACATTTCAGGGGACTCTTAGTAAATCAGTTGTTACACTAAGTACTAAACTTTTCCAAATTACGTAATGTGGGCTTTTAAATGTGAACACTTGAAATTTCTGGTAGAGTCTTTTCTCCATTTTCACTGTTAAATTTTTTTAGTCTTGTTAATATTTGTTTTCTGTTCTTTCTTTTTTTCTACTTTTTATGAAGGAGAGGAGAGAAAAAAAAAACTAATTCAATTTCCAAAATCTAAAATTCACCTAAGTGAATTTAGTGTGTAAGGCTGGGAGAGGAGAAACTCAAAGAAGCAGTGGCTGAAAATGAGAATATAAACTGACTTTTCATCAGTGAAAGCAGTTAGCAATGGAACAATTATTCTGAAAAGCTGTTGATTCTCCATTAGCTGAGGACTCTATGCCTTTTTGAATTATAACTTTTAGCCATGCAAAAGTTATATAGCAACATAAACCTCAGAGATTTAGCAACTTGTAAATTGAAGATCAGTCTAGATTTTCCTTATTTTGAACTCTGTAAATATATCAGAAGAAAATAAAGAACCTATTTGAGTTTAAAGTATACTTTGGGAGTTAGACTTCATGTATATGGTTATTTATTAAGTTAAAAACTGTAAAAGGAGATATGCTCAGCAACTACTGAAGTTCTACTAGGGTGTAAAGACCACTTCAAATTTGACCTTCAAGTCAAATAATAAAAAATCATTCTAGCAAATAAAAGGAGTTGTTCAGCACCTAATTTTTAGAAAAAGGTTTTCATTTTATTGGCTCATGTCCAATGTTATGTGGACTTAACGTTATAGTAAAACCTAGTAGGCTGTATTTTAAAGTCTTAGTGCCTTATCAGCAGTGTTACAGTCTTACAAATAATCGTGTTCCGTGATATTCATGAGATGATGATTTTAAGTACAATTCTCACCTTGAAACTAAATCTTAATTGTTTGACTAGCAAAAATTACTTTAAATGTGATCGTGAAATTTGCATTAGCAAATTGTAGGAGAGGCTCTGAAGTATCATTATTATATCTCCAAGCAACATGTACTTAATAGCAGAGTCTGTAAGCTGCATTTACTTCCATGAACCACTTCAGTGGCAAAAGGTAAAATGTAGCCATTAAGATGTAATGGAGACAAAAAGTGTCTAACCATGCCACACCTGATAAATCATCATTAAGACCAAAATGTCAAATAAAACTCAGTCTTCATGGTCAAGGGTGGCTTGAGAAGAGTCGGGGTGCAATTAGAGTTGAAATTAGCTATTGAATTTAGATGTTTCAGCCAACATCTTAATCTCTTGTTCAGGTTTGAGACATATGTAGTCTTGATCAGCAAAGGGAAGTTAAAAGTCAGCTAATGTCACATAAGTATCATATACATATGTATGAACTCAGAACTATATAGTTCTAACTCATAGTTCTGAGCTGAAGGGAGATGGTGAGTATTAGATCTGGTGCTATATCGACAGTAGGACATCTATCAGTGGCTGAGGAAAGCTGTTTTTGTCAAGCTGACCTGCTTTTAAACTGATCAGGAGACAGTATCCTGCATGGAGTGATCCAGGTGGCCCAGAAAGACAGTAGGACTGCATGACTGTGAAGGGTTTACACCTGAAAACTGAATGAAGACTGCATGCAATACATAAACTAACTGTGCCTCACCATCCTCTGTGATTCATTTCATCTCAAGGACTAGGGCATTCTAAAAGAGCCCAGCAACTGCTGGTTTCAGTGACTTCTGCATCAAATGCATGAATGGTACTTGGCACAAGCAACAAGATCTCAGGGTTGTACTGTCCCACTAACTTTTAATTACTTTAACTACCACCTTTAAGATTCAGGATCATAGAATCATAGAATAGTTTGGGTTGAAAAGAATCTTAAAACGTCATGTAGTTCACCTGCCCCCCGCACCATGGGCAGGGACATCTTCAACTGAATCAGGTTGCTCAGAGTCCTGTCTAACCTGAGTGTTTCCAGGAACAGGACATCCACCACCTCTCTGGGAAAGCTGTTCTAGTGCCTCACCACCTTAATCTTATGTTTCCTTATATTTAGTCTGAATCTAGCCTGTTTTAGTTTAAATCCATTGCCCCTTGTCCTATTGCAACAGACCCTGCTACAAAGTTTGTCCCAATCTTTCTTAGGCTCTTCAGGCACTGGAAGGTGCTCTAAGGTTTCCCTGGAGGCTTCTCCAGGCTGAACAATGCCAGCTCTCTTAGTCTGTCTTCATAGGAGATGTGCTCCAGCCCTCTGATAATCTTTGTCGCTCTTCTCTAGATATTACTTGCTTTCCTGTATATTCATCTAGTGAATTTTAGCAACTGGAGTGTTTCCTCTTAAAGAACATATGTTTAGGAATGTGAAGACCAAGAGAGATTTGAGTATTTTTGCTCCATTGGTTAATGTATGTCTGTGAGCCCAAGATGCCTTAAATGATGCAAGTATTGGCCCCCTCTAAGTCAAGAATGATATCCTGTGCTAAAATAAAGAAAAATAATTAATCAAACCTGCTTTCATTCTCATAGTGGAAAGTTGGTTTCTTTATCATACCGTACTTTTAATGTAGCTGACTCTGTTGCTGAATTTGAGTTTTTAATTAAGGTCTTTGGCAGATACGCTCTATGCATACAGTGCCTGGCACATTGAAGACCCTGTTTTGGAGGGTGTCTAATGCATGTTTTTCAAGAAGAATAAGCAGACACTGTCTAGAGGTTGGCCTGGCCAGGGGGTTGGAAGGAGGAAGCACAGCTGAAGTAATGTCGTTTAAATGGTACTTGCAGGGCCCAGTCACAGATCTATTCCAGATGCACTAGCAGGTGAGACACTGCTCTGAAATCATGTTTACAGCAGTTCTGGTTTCTTTCAAAGGTGTGGAAAGGTGCTGTCACTGTCTTTATAAGCGACCATCTTTCTATATCTATCAAATAGAAAAATCATGCTGTCTGAGTCTGTAAAGGGCCAGCAGATCCTCATCTTTCCTGTTGGTTTGAGCTTTGAACAAGGCATTGACTAACCTCTGCATATTCCCTCTACAGGGGGCTAGGAACTGAATACATGGTGCAGAAAGATAGTTATTCATTTTCACTTGGCACACAAACTTTCATAAAAAATAAATTACTGAGCAACTTTAATTTGGTCCATTTGACTGTTAACAAGAGGCATGCCACAAGACACCAAATAACACAGATGCATGAGCACTGTGATGTTAAGAAGCCTTGTACAAACCCAGAGGCAAAATGCTCTAAAATTTCTCCTAGATGAATTTCAGTATTCTCTGGATTTTCATTATCCTTTTACAACTTACCAATATCTCAGCATCACCTTTATTTGGTAAAAAAATGCATAATAGTCTTGGTAGGAACTTAGTATTCCAAGCTACCCTTAAACCTCTCCTTTTAAGCTTAGGAAGAGGAGGAATGATACCAGAATTTGTGATTCTTCACACTATTCTTGGGATATTCTTGTGAGGATCTCAGAATAAAAGTCCTGACTCAACTGCCATTTTTCAAAGGAAGCTGTGATATGCATTCTACATCTGAATACTTTCATACCTCTGTGAGAAAGATGGCTGCTTTTGTAATGAGATCTAAACTAGTGTATTATGTTGTTGTTTTCAGACAACAAGAGAGACGCACTAATTTTCTTATCCTGTGTTTTTGGGGGGAGGGTCTGTCGCCACATGGCTCTCACTGAAAGCAGGTATTTTCATTATGTGAGGCAACTCACAACTGAAGATTGCGGATCATGTGAACACAAGAAAAGAAAAAAAAACCTGTTAGAATATATGAAGTTAAAAATAAGAATTTAATGGTAGCATGCTCAGACATTCCCTGGCAAACATTGGTATTCATAAAAAATACTGCTTTCATTTGAGTCATTTGAGTAGGTGTGACTGCTTAGTAGGACTGAACCTACTCTTATAAAAAATACTATGTTGAAGAACAATATGTATCTTCAAAGCATGATAGCAGATGTTGATGAGAGACAAGAAAGACAAGTGCAAACACATCATTCAGAAATAAGTGTTGTTTGGCTCATGGCAGATGACAACACTTCTGTCTCTTTTTTCCCCCTTTTTATATTTATTAATATATGCATAGATATAGCATATTTCAAACAGTGTTACGTATATGCAGGTAACATTTATAGGTCAGAAATGCTATGTGAAAAGTTCAAAACCCAAATTAAAATGCTTTAATAGAAATTAACATATATAAATATGCATGTCATATGTGTTTTATAATATAATTGTGTTTGAGTTCATGTTATATAATCTTTGCTCTGGAGAGATGTGCATAAGGTGGGATTCTGAAACTAAATATTTCATGTTTACAGAAAAAAGTATATGCACTGTTAGTGAGATGTGGGTTCCCTTGGCAAATGCCCTTATTAACAAAAGCTATTAAATAGCTGGAGGCAGGGAGGAGGAGTAAATCCTCAAAGCTGTCTGAAGGGCTTTTGCTCAAAATTGTTCCTGTTAAAAGAGGCAGGCAAGCATCAGCTGGCTTAAAAAGTTACCAAGTGACTTCAGAAAATCCTTAAGTAAAGAAGGAAATAGTGTGAAAAGAAGTATAAAAGAAACAGAATCACATTATTGATCAGGTTGGAAAAGATGACAGTGGGTCATCTGGTCCAGCCTCCCTGCTCAAGCAGGGTCATGCTACAGCACACAGCACAGGATTGTGTCCAGATGGTTCTTGAATTTCTTCAGTGAAGGAGAGAGACTCCACAATCTCTTTGGCAATGTGGAAATGTGGAACAGGAGACCGAGAGCTACAAGTGCAAATAGATGACTGTCAAAACACTATTTTGACACTGTGATAAGGCACCTCTCTGGCATCACACCTCTGCCTCAGCCAGCAAGAGCAGCCTGTGAGCTGCCTGCTGTGCAAATGGGCAGGCAACAGCAGGGGCTGGGATGAGCAGGGACCCCTGCTCAGGTTTGTCCCTGAATTCAAACTCGCAGGGCACTCTCTCCGGCATTGTGCATTGACAGCTCTCAGGGAGCTGCACAGGTGCACATAAAACTAGAGCACCTGTATCTCCTTTCAGCAGAGTGTGCCAGCAGAGGAACCTGCATTCCCAGAAGAGGGAGTGTGTGCATTTCACCCATGCAATCCTGTGGGAAGAGGCAGACATGCATGTAACTCTCTGCATGTGCACATCATTAGAGCTCTTTGGGATCACTTATGGAAGGATGTTTCAAAATCTAGGGTCTGTTTTCATGGTTTATCTATTATATTTCTCATCCTGATCCTGACTTTGTAGTTCACTGATGGCAGGTTAATTATATGTAGTTTCACATACACAGCTATGTTAGCAAAGCAAGAGAACCCAAAAGTGCAACTGCTTAAACACAGGTGAGTGCCAGCTTGGTTTTGGTAGTATGTGGCATATTGATAACCTTTGCAAATCCACAGCCTGTTGAAGGTGAGTTAGAGAGAGAATGGCTTCAGACTCTTCTCAGCAGAACTATAAAACACATCAAAGGGCACTCAACACAAGTGGTGACATGGGAGGTTGGAAGTCTTTAGGAAGATAAGTCACTGTGTATGTACAGTGCTGACTGCTGCCAAGGGGGATTGTGGGTCTCTGTCCTTGGAAGTTTCCAAGACCTGGCTGTATAGAACTATGGCTGACTAGATCTAACATTAGGAAATCAATAAACTGTCTTGACCCACATTTAGTTGCTCTGAGCGAAGCAGTTCAGGTTTTCTCTGTAACAGTAGTTAAAGACAGAAATGGAGAAAGAATTTAGAGGTGGGTTACACAGTGACTACCTGCAGAGAACAGCGTGTGAGAGGGGAGTGACCTGGAGCTCTATTCTGGTCAACCACATGTGGATTTTCATACTTAGTGTATAAGAGAGACTATGAAATTCGCTGATAAATTAAGGTGACAGTCAGTGTCTGTGAGGTATGGCTTGGGAGTATAGAAAGGAAGAAGTTGGGTGTGGATTTGAGAAGAAGAACTAGGATGAAATTTAGTAGTAAAAAGCTCAAGATTATAGTTGGTCTGACAGATTAGTGGCAAGAAATTCTGATACGTGTTGGAAGCTCATCAGATGGATAGGCAAGGAGTTCAGGATTTTAATTAATTATGTGGGTTTAATGTCAACTCAGCTGAATCACAATAACCATTCACATGACTGCTTTTAACTCATGGTAACTATAAACTGCATTTACCTAGGTGAGTCTCAATGAAGGAAAGCTACCTCACATTTGCTGAGCATGATCTTAATAGCTGGGGTGATGTTCATGTGCAGAATGTGCTAAGGTCCTGTAACATCAAGATTTGTCTGAGCCCCAGCTGCATGAGGGAGAGTTATAACAGAGAGTTATAAAGGTTTTGTAGCTGTGGGCAAAGGAGTATCATTCTAGATACATAAATTCAGTTTTTATATTCAATTTATTCAATACAAAGGTGGGTGTCAAGAGGATAGTGCCAGGCTCTTTTCAGTGGTGTCCAGCAACAGGATGAGGAGCAATGGCCATAAACTAAAACACAAAAAGTTCCACCTCAACCTGAGGAAGAACTTCTTTACACTGAGGGTGGAAAAGGCTTCCCAGGGAGGTCATGGACTCCTCACTATCTGTAGCCATTGAAAACCCACCTGGACATGTTCCTGTATAACCTGATCTAGGTGACTGTGCCATGGTAGGTGGGTTGGACTGGATGCTCTCCAGAGGTCCCTTCCACCCCTAAAAGTTCTGTGACTCTAGGTTGAATGATAATATATTTTTTGCAGAATTGGTATTGGTGCTATCGCATGACTCACTGATAAAATCTGGGAAGTGTGTTGGCAGTTTTGGTCACCCAGAAGGTTGAATTGAAAGAAATATGTACAGGGGGTGACTACTAATTAGGGGAATGAAGAGCTTGTTTTCAGTAATGAAACGAGAAAAAACATAGATGGATGAGCACAATGAAGCCTGAGATGACACTAAATATAAGTTCTTTAAATACTAGGGAGAGGAAGAAGCTATATGAAAGCTAAAGGATGAGATTATGACAAGAAGAAAAGCAAGAGAACTAGCCATGAATAGTGGTTAAATGTAGAAATAGCTGAAATGTTGAGATTCAAACTGCTGGATAAATGTAGGCACCAAAATCTAAATTGCTAAGAAAGCACTGGATCACTGCATCAAGGGGGTCTGTATGATGATGGTTTCCTGTGTGATTACTGTCTGAATTTGATGATCCAAGAGATAACTGGATCCACTTTTCAGTTTCAATTACATTAGTCCTGATATTAATGTCAGCATTATTATGTCATTGCATCCGTGTAAACCAACTTCAGTAAAGACTTCTTATCCTTTCTTTATTTTTTCATGTGTTTAAATAGGACATTCAGTTGAGATAAATCCAGGAATTATTCATATCGAGTTTATTTCTTCATTGTCTCTTGGGTGTGTGAGCTTCTGATATATGAAAATAATATAACAAAGAGCCTTTTGTCTTTTATTCAAGTGAAAAATGTCAGATGAAGGTTAGCAAAGTTGTTTTTGTTTGAGAATGCAGGAACAAGTAATCATGGTATGTCATCTTCCTTTTCTGATTTCAAATTAAAATACAAAAAAAGAGTGAAATACCAAAGTTAGATGGTTACATGCAAGGCTTTCTCTACTTCTCCATTTCTATTCTTTATTTTTACCTTAAACTGCTGTCATGCTAATGGATTATATGTTGATTTTTTTCCCTAGTTTTTCCTGGATAACGCTGTGGTAGCTTTTCCCTCAGTTCTTAATTCATCAAATGCAAGTTTTCCTAATTCAAGTAATCAGACACGGTGGTGTATACAAAATAACTGTTTTTTCCTACCGGTAAGTTCATTTCACATTTCTTTGTTTGTTTACAACAATTACACTAAATTGACTGTTCCCAGATCTGCTTGAAGTTAAACACCCACCCATTTTTGAGACTGCAGTAAAAGCTTGAATTTTTTTTTAGTCAGCTGCAACTGCATTTGAAGTAAGTGGGAAGTTAAATGAGATTAGTACTTCTGAAAATAGAGGTTTTAATGAATGTCAGATTAAAAAAGCAGGAAACAACATAATAACAAAGAAGCTTAACTCATCCATGCTAGCATGTTACGAGATATCTTGATAACACACAGCATCTTCAAAGCAGATTGTGTACTGAAAGTCAGGTTAGTCTGCAGGCAGGTTTCCCATGGTGGGAATATTTTCAGTTGGCTGACCTGAAAATATTCACCATTTTCATGAAGTGTGAAATTGTCACACTTCTGTCATTGCCAGTTTGGTAAGAGGTGGTGTGAGAGGGGTGGAAATAAAACTCTTATGTATCACTACATAAACTGCTTAAGAGATCTGAACTGAAGAAGATGTTGTAATGTGAACAAAAGCGCAATGGCAAATGCAGGAGGAGGGGAAGGACATTGCTGCAAAAAAGTGGGACCTGTGTCCTAGCGAGTGATTCTTAAATGGATTACAAAAGACCTGCAGTTGAAAATAACAAGCCATATATTGTGTCAAAATAGGTCAGCTGGGTTTGGGTGAATAAGCTGGTGGCGGTGAAAGGAGAAGGGAGTTATTTCATCTCTATGGTGAAATAATGAGACCATTACCAAAATGTGTGTCCTGATTGCAGGATTTAGAGTTTTTAAAGTACTAAAACAAATTCTTTCATCTGTGAAAATTTGTGTTCAATAGATTGGCATAAAAATTATGTTAAAATTTTACTTCTGACATTAAAAAATGAAAAATTAGTTAGCTAAAAATTTTTAAATTTTAAAAATTTTAAAACTTTAAAACATCTCTCAAATACTCGTTGTTTTCATCCCCAGACACTGCATATATTTTAACTTGAAAAAGCTATGGATTCCTTTTGAGTTACCACTTTTTAATTTTTTTCTTTAATCTGAGATTAAAATTTCTCTCTCTTCACTCTCTAAGATACTAAATACTTAGGCTGAAAAATGCTTGTTTACTTAAATTAAAATTTTGCTACATTGAATCTGTATGTTAGTTTTAAATTTTATTCATGTCAGTTAGCTTTATGTTATTTATGATAGTAAACCTGATATCTATTGACTATGTCATCTAAAAGGAGTACATAAGAGCTTCAGGAATTACTTTAGTCCCAATTGAATTAAGTTCATTTTGAAGCAAAGCAATTTATTTGCCTCCTTCTCTACTCCCCGAAATAACCTTTTTGATTAATATTGCTTACTTTTTAGGAAGACTTAGCAAAAATTCCTCAGTAAATTATAGCAATATTGTTGTGTTTAGTTTTGTCTAGTTTTTGCTGTGATGCTTCTGTAGTTTCCATGTAATAGAAGTTGATGTGTGTATCTGCTCCAGGGACAAAATACAGTCTGGTATCAGTGCTGCCACCTCCACATGTTAAAAAATTAAAGTTATAATACTGACATCTAAAAGATGCAGTTTTGGAGTAAATTTTATTTGACCAGGAAATTTTTTTACAAAATTACTTTGTCCTCAAGTTTTTCTCTATAGCTATATGGCAGTAGAATTCCTTCTTAGTTCAGTAAAGCTCTTTATACCCACAAAACTGTAGGTCTTAAATTTTAAGAGAAGAGACTGGATGCATTGGCCTGGATCCTAAGTGTGCACTACCTTAGTTCAAGGCAACAGACTTGTGATCCCAGTAAGAAGGACACTCAGACTCTTTAAGGTATTGGTTAAAATACCTTTATTAGCTAGCACAAGAATTAAAAAGAGAATGGATGGAGTTATGCCCCTTCAGATGCTGAGGTACAGATTCTGCCTGTGGAGAATTTTCCAGCATTTTCCTCTTTTGAGCTGTTAGAGGATTTTCTTAAAAGGAAACATTTCTGTTCACGGCTTCAGCTGTCAGACAAAAGGGACATCCATGAGAACTTGCTGTTGCACTGTTGGATAAAGTCAAGGCTGGAGAGGTGGCATCACATTGGTACCAAGTGGGAGCTTTCTGCAGGCTCCTGGGTTGTGACAAATTGGCTGAGCTGGCTGAGGTTTTCCTGGGGCTGGGGGGATGAACTAAACAGACCAGGGGCCTGCACCTGCTCAGCTTCACTGCTTTGTGGTTGCCAGACTCTCCAAATCTGCTTATTGCTTACTAGAACACTGCATTGCAATGCAAGGTCTGCATTCTTAAATGTGTGTCTGTGCCACTCTCCTCTAATTCATCCACCCTTGTCTGAAATTTTCAATCTATTCTACGCATTCCTGTGGAACACTGTCAGAGACTGTTCCACTTGAAAATTTTTGGGTCTTTGTCAAACAGTATCCAGTTCTGGATTCAAGACTGTCTCTTCTTGTTTCTTTATGGAAAACTGATTTCAACAGTAGAATGCCTTATTGACTCAAAAAAGGATGCTGCTCTTTTTATACACACTGAATTTCGAGTGTGACCTCTGAAATGCATCTGTCAGAGAAGGTTTTTTTTTTTTTGATGATTCTGAATAGTTCTATCTATTTCTTATTTCAACCAGATCTTCGAGCAAATTACAGTAGCAGCAAAGACTGAGAGGGCAGATAAATTCTGTCTGATGGGTGCTGTGAAAATTATCCTTCTTAGTGATCCTCCAAAATTAGTATACAGTGATTCAGGTTCTGTCAAAAGTGCTGCCATCAACAAGTCAACAGTAGTCCGAAAATAGCATGACTAGAAATAGAATGCTTTGTAGTTTCAGAAAAGAAGCTTCCTTGCAAGGTGCAGGACTGTAATTTTCAGGAAGCATTTCTGGCAAAGGAGTTGCATTATAAAGACTAAGATAATGATTCTAGAGAGATTCCTGTTTTAGCATTAATTTCAATGCCATAATCAATTTCCAGAAAGTATCAGGAGAAAATGTTTTTTCCAGGAATTTAACTTCAGCTATAGATATTTTTGTTGATATATATGACATAGGAAAGAAAAGGCTTCTGTTCTTTTTTTGAGCAATTTAATGTGTTCTTATATGGTTATTACTCCACAGGATTTGGGAGAAGGACTTTTTATATTTATATTATGCATAGGCCCTGTTAATAGCTTTGTATTTTTCCTATCCTAGCTGCATTTCTAGTGTTTGTAGAATTGCATATCTATGAGATTCATAACTGTGTACTGCATCAGTTTATGACAACTGCAAATATAGGCAATGAAGTAATTGCTTTCAGGCCTTTAGACATTTTACCTTGACTCAAATGCTAGCAAGTCATACAGGGTAATCCTGGGACTCAAGCATGAATGAAAATTTTACTGTGGAACAGGAGTAAATCATATGTCAGTCTGCTGGCAATAGACTCCTACATTAGATTTCAACATCAGCAGTGGTATCCCACAAATACAAATGAGTAAATCAAAAGTGTCAAAGGGTGAAAATTAGGGAGCATAAATTTATTTTTATTGGCTGTCTATAAACCATAGTGTCCCAGATTGTGATAGATTGCACACTTCAGTGGTCAGTCAATAATTTGTTTTTTAAAGTAGCCTGAGCATTTTATTATGCATGATTTCCTACTCAAGAGCCAAATTCTAAATATTTTCCATTTGATTTCTCTTTGCCAGTATTTTATATACAGCTGCATATTAGGGCTCATTTCCTGTTCTGTTTTCCTGAGGATAAATTATGAGTTGAAAATGGTAATAATGTTGATTGCATTGGTGGGCTACAATGTTATCCTCCTGCACACTCATGGGCCCATGCTGGATGACTACAGCAAATTTATGTATGCAATGGCACCTCTTAGAAGGTAGGTGGCTAACTCCAGTCTTTCTAAAATTAAATACTACCCATGATAGTTCTTCTGTCATGGAATATATGCATTTGGCTGTGTAATCTGAGTCACAATGTAAAATCATTGTCATGCTGCAGTTAATATTTGATTTAATGTCACGCCTCAGAGCATTAGAATAAAATAAGTCTGGACAAAACATTTAAATCACATACTATAGGAAATAGAGTATGGCTTAATAGGCATTTTTGTCATAAGGAATGTTTCAGAGAAGTCATCATCAAGTTTGTTAAGGCCTCAGGCTGCACATCATTAAGGCTTTTTAGAGAATATTTGCTACAAGCTGAAGAAAATCAACTTCCCCAGAACTAGTATATAGTCTGGAATGTTTACAAATGAAGTCTTAGCCATTGAAAAACTTAGTAGACCAACAGTTTGGATATTCTATATTTTATTTTATTTTGCTGTGCCTGTGCATTTGTATCTTAAGTTTCTGCTGAAATCTTTGTTACAGGTGATAATATGTAAGACCAAAATTATTACTCCAGTTCCTGTTATTGCTGTTATTGCTGTGCAAAATAATTTTTAGACAGCTGTAATTTCTACCTCATTTTTAAAACAAAGAGGTGATTCTCTACTGTGTAGGCCAAGTGTATAGCACATGCCACACCAGAAAATCTGGATATTCAGAGTGTAGTTTCAATATAACTTTCCCTGTGCTGAAACAATCATGGAAAAGGATCTCAATTGAAAAATAGGAAAAAAAAAAAAAAAAAAAAAAGTGTAGGTTTTCTTTGCACTTAAATCTAAAGATTAAATGAACAAACCCAAGTCTCTGTTTCCATTTTATTTTTGGAAAGGGTATATGTGTGATGGTATAGAGAACCAGGGGACAGGTTAGATTGATCTTGTGCTTCTGGCAGCTTTGATTTTGTCAGTCAAGCTCTGTGTCTGTTGGTATTTTCCTTCATAAATCTCTCACCAAGGTTCTTGTTTCAGTGGCATGACTAGGAGAGTTCTAGTGTGAACTGTTTCCCATCAACTTCAGTGACTTTGGCCAAAGCAGAATTTTTAATAAACTCTGTACAAGATCTAGTTTCTGCCTCCTCAGGTGAAAAGATGTCTTGGGAGTTAGGTGCTTTAGGTTTTGTTTCTTCATATTCATTGGATATGGTTGAGCTCTCCACAATGGAAATTGTGTTATTGCATTAAAAATCTATTCTCATTCTACTTGTATAGAATAAGCCACAAATGCTCTCCATTTGCAAGTAAAAAAGGATATTGTTTTTCCTAAATTCTCATCTTATTATTGAAAATGTAGGCACATTTGCAGGCAATGTAGTAGAGGTAATTAAAGCTACATAATATAGCTAATGATACTTGATCAAATAATATCATATTTAAATGTTCTTAGTTTACATACCAGAAAGTAGTACATATAAATTGTAGTCTTATTTTTGTGCTTGAAGTAATATTGGTTTAACTTTTGAGCAGCCTGCTTTACTTATGTTTTTCTTTTATAGGCCAGGGATACTGAAGGACCTGAAGACAATGGGCTCAATTTCCTTGTTCATATTCTTCATCACATTACTGGTTTTGGGTAGACAGGTAAGATGCACACTTCTCTTCACCTGCACAGTGGACACAATGCCAGCTGACACATGCAGCTTGTCACCTCCTCAAGGAAACACCTTTGTCCCATTTTGTCCCATCCCCTTTGCAGAGGAGTGTCAGGAGCATCTATAAAACTGTTTTCTTTCTTGCCTTCCAGTATACCCATAAAACTCACCGAAACTACCACTGACATTATGCTGGTAGTGACTACTGCTTGTCATTCTGACCAATACTGGCTCGTAGCTTCCCAGTTTGCTCCCATCTGTCTGCATCCATCTGCTGTCTCCCTGATTGCTTAATTGCAAGCTATTTTCTTCACAGTTATTACCATTTGGTGCAGACACAGAAACAATATAGCGTGCACACAGAAGTGCACCACATGCTGGGGCCATGGTTGCACTAAAACTGTGACCCAATAGGAAACTACTCTTTTTATTACCAGTTGTGCTTTTGCAGAACAAATGCCATGTCAATGGTCTTAGCCTGTACTAAACTGAGGGAAGGTGCAAGGACAGTTCTTTCTCTAAATGCTCAGGCCTGTACAGGATTCATGGCTAAAAGCTGCACTTCCAGCCCATTGAGCCAGAACAAAACAGTGCACAAGATCAAAATGGAAGAGGCAATCCACATTGCTCATGAACAGTCTGAGCCTTCACAGATTGCAGTCTTGGGAAGGACTTTATTCCAGACTGTCCTTGAGCCTTCACAGATTGCAGTCTTGGGAAGGACTTTATTCCAGACTGTCCTTAAATCATTCATTTACTTTACAATTCCTCAAAAGGTAATGACTGTCATATAAATTGCCATGCAGGCCCTGCAGGTTACTACTCAAAAAATTCTTATCTGGAAGTTTCTGCAGTACTTATTGTAGAGGGGAACATCTTTCTTGATTTGGAAATAACATTCTTCATCTGCCTTGTCACCATCAGCACATTACAGTTTGTTCATTTGATGGTAGTGACCATTTGAGAGTGAGTCTAGAGCACAGCTACTTTCCCTCAGAAGGGGGGAGAAGTTCTTCATCACATCAGTGGAGAATCTTTAGTCCCTGTCAACCCAAGTTTCAGATGAAGGCAGAGGGTGAAATACCAAGAATAAAGGAGAAAAGGAATGTCATCTTCACTGGGAAAGGAATGATTTCTTTGTGGGTTCAGTCACATCAACAAGAAAGTTTGTTCTGCACACAGCTACAGGTGATCTCTGTCACACCAACTAAGAAATGATCATATAATGGAAATAGTCTTTATTTGAAGAGCTATAGTTCCAGGATCTTTGTCATGATAGCACTTATTTCTAACTCTTCAGTCTTCATTAGAAAAAATCTTTGGATTTTTCTAACTTAAAGAAGAAGGAGATAAAAACTTACTCACTTTCAAATGCTCTCAAACAAAGTCTAAATACTACTGGAAAATGTTATGAACTAATTTTAATACACACCTGGCATAAGACCTGTCATTTTAAGTTACTGTTGGCGATATTGATTGGTAGCAAATACTTGGAAGAAGAATAGGAGAGGAAATCAGCCTGCATAGAGTGATCTTTCCAGGGACATATACTCCCCACCTTCTGCCAGTTGGTATTTCAGTGGCTGTGTTTAATAGCTATTGGCTGTTCTGCTTTCTGTTTCACTGTCTTATCCCTTTTTAACCCATTTTATCTTCCTGGTGTTCCCAACACCAATAATGAATTTCACAGTTTGATAAAAATTCATGTGACAGAGCTATTAAACTTCCTCTTATTTTACTTTCATTGAGTGGCACTTGCAGGATGCTGTTGAGTCATCTTGGCAGTGTCAACAAAGTCAAATTCTTCCCTAGTCTTCTTCCACATAGGGTAATATACAAGTAATATCTCTGTTACTTATTGCATTTTTTTCAGAGAATACATATTTTTTCTTCTTTTGGTATCTGATTATTTAAGAAATGCTAAAGATAATAGCCACTGATGGAAAGGGTGGCCTTTCCACTTCCCTTCAGCTGCCATCGGTGCCCCTCTGTCCCCAGGATGAATAACCAAAAAGTTCATGTGAACAAAAAGTGGACTGCAAGCCTAGCTCTGTGAACATGCTCACCGCTGGTCATAGAGATGCCTCTCCTGAATCAAAAGCAGAGGCAGGGGGTAAGTGCCTCTGGTTCAATGGAGATGAAGAGAAGGAGAGTTAGTATATCATTACATGGTTTATGAGCCTACTTAATTCTTTTAGCTGCACAGCTATCATCACTGCTGGAAGAAGTAGACCTTCCCTCGGCTGCTTATTCTTATTCTTTTGTCTCCTCATTTGTTCTGGAACAGCTCACTGTGAAGATGTATAGTGGATCAAAATAGGGAAATGGTCTGGATTAAAAATTAACCCTGCAGAAATGGTTGGTTTTGAGCCAGATCTATTTTCAAGATTTATGGCATGACCACAGCAATGCTTGTGCCAGATGAATGGGAGTGAACAAAAAGACAAAAGCAAGGTGGAGAAAGCAAAACTGTTTTTTTTTTTTTTTTTCTGATGGCCCTGCCAGCGTAGGCACAACCATTTCCTGGCACTGAAAGAAGTGACTCATTTCACCCTGCACACAGACCCCCAGAGTTATTTGATAATGGGCTGGCGACAGGCAGACAATGTGTTGAGAATGGTGACTCTTCCACCCTTCCCAGGAAAATCCAGATTGGTGTGGGTTTGACTGTGTTAGGAGTGTGCTCACATCTAAAAAAAGCTGAGCACTAAATCTCTCTTATGATCTGCTTTGAATCCAGTATTGACAGAGCCTGTGAATTCTTTTCTCAACAGTACCTAAAGTATTATGTGTCCTGTTACTTTGTAGGCTGGCTGTATATTTTTTCCATGATTGATTATATTGTAGTTATCCACACTGAATTTTATTGGTAGTTTTACTGCTGAGGTGCTTGTGGCAGCTTCCCTGAACTGTAAAACTGTTTCTTTGTTGTCTCTGTTCTGTTTTTTAGTGAGCTTCTATTTTGTGACAAAATTCTTCTCTTTTTGAACCAAGTAGTCTCTTCAAGACCCTCTTCTAAAAGAATTCAATGAAAACTTATTTCAAATTTCACTGCTAGTCATATGACCATTTACTTATTTGTAGTAGATGGAGGCATGTTTACAGAAAGTATGTCAACTCTTCTGATTTCATCACCTTTAGCCGTTTTGTCTAAATAGTTCTTTTCCTTAGCATTCACTGTTTTATTACAAAGTACCTTGCTCTATTGTGCCTTCTTCTTTAGCAAAGACTTGCCTTATATCCCTACCATTTGTCAGTTCTCTTAACACCCTGTCTGTTTGGACTGATCAGGATATCCACCAAAAGCTTCATATCATGCAAACAAACAAACAAACAAAAAAAACAAACAAAAAACACCCCACAATTCAAAGTAAGTTAATAAGCTAGTGCTTTTTGAAATATGATATGCTGACTTTTCTATTTTCAAAGCAAATTGTAGAATACATTCTGATTTTTCTTTTCTGATCTCTGAGTAGTCTTTGCCCTCTTTTGGAGCAGCCTAAATTTTATTCAGCAAATAGTAAACTAATAAATAAATTATCTGTTTGATACTAGCTTTTAAAGAAGAAATATCTTTTTGAAAACTTTACTTAGCTACCACCTTTTATTTTCAATACGAAGTTGGTACAATGTATGGATATCTAATTTCAGCAGGCATCCGTGTTACTTTTGTCAATTTATGCCAAGAATTTTGACATCCCAGGGTTTTATTGGATTTTTTCTGCATGAATACAGTTGGTGGCATTTGAATTTACCATCTATGTGTATTTATATTTATACTAATCTAAGTTCTTGGATGTATAAATATCTAACATATATAGAAAAAAGACATTCTAAAAAAGTGACTGCATGTGGACAGTTCTGAAAAAGTCATGACCTCAAGCTTTATAGAACTAATAATTGCCATTTAATATAGGCACAATAAAATCCTATTTCTGAATTCCTGCAGAAATCTGTTCTCAGGTTCTCTGTACCTTTATGATTGTCTGTACAAGTAAGTATCTACCCACTCCTCTTTTGCTTATAGTTTGCAAATATCCTTTAGTAACGTATAATTATTTAAAATATCCAGCTTGTATGTTTATTTGACATTCAAAGTCCAGATTTCTGGGATATGCAGCATGATCCATTCTAAGATGTCAAGACCCCTTTTACTTTCAGAAGAATGTCACCTTTGAGTCAGAATAGTCAGAATATTTCTTTTGCAGGGCATTTGAGGTCTGCATTCTGTCCTTAGTAGTATAGGTATCAGCACAAAGAGAGAATGTTAACAATGATTTCATGTTATGGATGTTCTCTTTCAGTTTTGTAATTAAATATTTAAATAGTACCTGGCCCTTATCAACCAATTCAAAGGAAACCTGAATATATTTCTCTATGTGTGTTTAAGTGGAGGTATCATTTCCTCTTACTGTTTTTTCATCCTGCAAGCATTTGGCAGATAGAGTTTTTGCTTCATCAGTTTTTTCTTTCATTGCCTTTTTAAAGTTTGCCAAATCATTTTAATACCATCTAATTTCAACTTTCTACTCTTATCTTTAGCTGTGGTCTCAGTAGAATACCTATGAATCATTTTGAGCTCTGACAGCCGCAGTCCAGTCAGAAGGACTACTCTCTTTTTTTATGTCAATGTTTACTGACTGCTAATAACAGTAGCTAGCACTTTAAAGTTTTTCTATAATAAGCTCGCCGTCATAATCATATTCTCCTGGTTAATAACATAGACTTCATTGAGATTTTCTGATAGTGTTAAACCATTAAGACTATGTTGCAATAGCTCTTGATTTTCATCAGGTCAAATGAGACAGGCTGGAGGAGGCTTTACTGTGGAAATAATGCCATAGAATTTATAACAATACATTGACGATATTGAAAGGAAGTGGAGAGAGCTCCACAAAAGTTCAGTTTTATTAGTTTTTCACCACCTTTCTAGTAAAATGGGATCTCGAAACATACTGATACTCCAAGGATGTTACATGTTTTTATATAGTTCCAGGTATTCTTTTTGTGATTACTAGAAAGATACTATAAAAACTTTGGGACAAAAAGAAAAGCAGGATAAAGTATTACAGAAAGGAGTGTAAAACCAACCAACCAACCAACCAAAAAAAAAAAAAAAGCAGTTAACAAAACCAAAACTTAACTGAGCTGGCCCAGCTGACTGGGTCATTTTTGATAGTCTGATCATGATTTGATATACTGAATTTATATTATATCAATAGGCTGTTCTTTTTGCCAGGCTGGTTGCATGGTGTAAATTCAAGTTAGTTAGTAAAAGTTAAGGTCTTCCTGAAATGCCCATTATTGTAAGTGAAATTCTGCAATTACAAAATAATATTAAGTTGCAAAGCTGTAAATTGTTTCCAATACAGTGTTTGATTTCTGGAATTAATTTCTACTCAAGTCTGAGAGTAGATAAATAAATCTTCCATTGTTTAAGGCACCTTGCCACTTTTCTTATTTTCTCCTGGGCCTTTCTGTTGGATTTGATAAAATGTATGTCACAAAGTGTATGCTTGGGGTATGACTTCTGTGGGACCTGGAATTATATTTGAGCAGCCAAATAATAGCATTATAGGGGTTGTGCACTGTGCTTATTTTGTCTCTTAAACCTGTACTCCAGCAGGACAAGATGCCTATTGTTTCTTTACTTCTGTGTCCTCTTGTAACAGAATGAATATTACTGTAGGTTAGACTTCCTGTGGAAGAACAAGTTCAAAAAAGAGCGGGAGGAGATTGAAACCATGGAGAACCTAAATCGGGTACTTCTGGAGAATGTGCTACCAGCCCACGTAGCTGAACACTTCTTGGCAAGAAACCTGAAGAATGAGGTCAGCTGTCTCTGTATATCCTCTACTCTGTAAGAAAGCAGTGCACCCTGAAAATACCACTTAATGCTGTTTTGAACAGTCGGTCCTCACTTTTATTTCCCCTTTCCTTCCTGTAAGGTTTCTTTACAGCACTGAGTGCACCATAATACCCTGAAATAAAAAGGTGAAATTTTCCTAAGTGGCAATGTACTTTGCCTATTGAAGGATGGTAAAAATAGGTGAGGAGGAGGAAGAACAAATGGTTGAGTCCACATGGGTTTAATTTTAAATCATATGCATTCAGATACTTTTTTCTCCATGATAAGAGTGAAGTTGCAACTGGGTTCTGAACTTTCTTCTGTTCACTGGAGAGCTTGTTTATTGGAGTGAAAATTAACCTTTTCCCTGAATCAGTAGCTATGTTAATTCTGTAAAGATGTTCTGAACACTGAATTACCTGTTTACTCACTGCTTAATGGTCCTCTATCTTTACTTTGCTGGAAATTAGATCTGCTCCTAATAATCCTTTACAGTCATAATAAAGACAATATGTATATGTATATTAATCCATTTAGAGAGAGTAACAGCTATAGTGATCTTAAATGTAAGAGTTTGAATTACTTGTGCATGCCAAATAATTGCTTTAAAACTGACAAAAGTGGGCAGAGGGCAGGTTTAGGGATTAATTTTTGATGTCCTGAGCCAAAAAGGACAACGTCTTCCCTTTCACTGTGGTTTGCATTAAGCAGTACTAATCAGGGCTGCATTTCAATACTTGAGTATTCTCTGCAAATATTCATTTGGTAGCTAACGTCCAACAAAAATTGCTGCGGGGTTCCTTTGAAGGCAGAGAAGATTTTGGCTGGAAGCCAAGTTGACTCAGCGCCAGTTCTCAGTTAAGGCATTAAACACAGCAAACCATCAGGAGATTGCTTTCTTGATTATGTGCTACTCCACCTCAGCTCCCCAGCAGAGCAACACCATCTGCTTACATTTGTATTGGCTACTGGATTTGTCTTGTCACCCCTCAAGATTCTTAGGTTGGAATGAGTTTATTTAATTTAACGAAGCACAGAAATTGTAATGTGCTGAGCTCCCCAAGTCATCATGTCAGGTGAAGTAAAAATGATTTGACATGATTTTAATGACAACCAGTAAAAAAAAAAACAAATTCAAGTTGTTCATTTTTTTGTTTCTTTCAACAGTTTTCAAATGAAGGCCCTTTCAAATCTCTGAAAGTATTCAGGAATTTAAGTATCTGTCATGTCTTTAGATTTGTTTCAATGTCAGCAAGGTTGTGTATATGGATGCACCTAAAGACATTAGGGCAGATTAGGGCTTTGTTTTCTCTTGCGTGGATACTTAAGTCAAAAGGTACGACATTGAAATTTGTCCACATTTTCCTTAACTGCAAACATTCAAGTTAGTTTAGTTTTACGTGTGTTCTTTTCTGCTTAAAACAGATTGTGAGATTAAGAAAATGGATGAATAATCCATTTCAAAATACAACTTCCCTTAGTATTTTATTCATATAGCTATATGGAGAAATGGGAAAACAAAGTGTGCTGCTGAAAAGCAGGCAGAAGAAATGAAAAGGCAAAAAGTGAGTGGATGAATGCTAACTGGGAGCAGTGGGACTGTAGTTTAAAATGACCAACAAAGGTCTTTTTTTAACAGGATATACATTGACTTATACCAATACACCAAAGGCAAAGTTCCTTCAGAGCAAATAATAAAGGTCTGTTTGCTTTACCAGAACCTCCAGAGCTGGGTTTCTGCTTATAGTCTCTATGCTGTATACAAGACAGGTTATTTTCCAATTGAGAGAAAGGCTCAAATCTAAAAAGAAAAGCAGGAAATGGGGCCAGGATTAAATGTATCTGCACCTGGCTTTTGCAGCTTTCTCCTTCATGTTTTTATGCTTCAGATTCCCTATTAGTAAAAAGTGCTTGGGAGCTTTTGTGCTTCAAGCTAACTGGCAAGCCCATCACTGAGGAAGAGGAATTGTGCTTTATTAGCTACAGGATGGAGCTAGCACCTTACTTAGAGCACATATTCCACCCCAGAGAAGCTTACCACTATACCCTTCCAAGGGATAGAATTGGACTGGTTTGCCTTCTCTGTCCCAGGAAGATCTTCAGGCACTGGAGATGAGTGGACAGAAAAATACTTGCAGATTTTCAGATGTTATTAATGAGGAAAAAGAAAAGGATGGAATGCAAAGGACAGGATGATTTTATTTTTGTTAAAATAAGAAAAGCTGTTCCTTCCTAGAATACTGTTGCATTTAATTTTCTGACAACTACATTTTGGAGAGTACTGTTTCAAGAGATGAACTCTCAGGAAAATTAAGGCACTCGATTGTAACATTCTTTATTATTATAATCGAAATAAACTGGCTAGGGATGACCCCTTAAATTCTCTGAAATTTATTGTGATACTCACAATTATTACTCATCTGGTTATAAATAGTGCTGCTTGTTGTTGTTTCCATGATGGTGCTTTGTTATTGACTATTAGTGGGGATGGATATTGCCCTGGTATTAGATAAGGCAGGAGGACAAATGGGTTGCTATAATCAAAATGAAGTTACAGGGAAGGTGTATTTACCTGAGGAAATAGAAGTAAAGCTGAGTTAACCACAGAATGTAGTCTCTGTACCTTGTTAAAGAAATACTCCCATCTGACCATTGAGGAGCCATTCTGGCAGTCACACCTGCACCACCTAAATTTCAAATCTCCTTCACAGTGAGCAGCTCCAGTGAGCCAACAGGTGCCCTGCTTGAGTCCCCACACACCACACACTCACAGTCAGAGCACATTGCCTCACTGGCTTGACCCTTGGGTTTCCCACAGCAGAGTCTCAGAAATCTGGATTTAATCATGGTGCAACAAGAGAATAACAGCTTCAGCTGTGAATCGCAACAATATATTCCATCCCCACAGCACACAGTCGTGGTAGAGCTTCAGTGATGCTATGGGTATAGAATCCTAGAAAATACAGGAGGCATAAAACTCTAGTAATAAATATTTTATCTCCTCCAGCTGCTGGTGTTCCTCCCTGTCCATCAATATTTTCATGTTTGCTCAGAAACTTCCCTCACACCTGTAATGGGATGAAGTAGTCAGCAGTTTTCCCATAATTCTGTTATTTTGTAGTTATACATCAGCAGTAAAGATCTACTATGCCTGTGCACATCTGTGCACAGGCACACCACATTCTTCCAAAAGGACACACTAACTGTCAAATTGCAAAACCCAAGCTTTGCTAAGTAAAAAGGGAAATAATATCCTACACTTCTTGAATTCACAGAATAAATCTTTTTCATGTGAGTATTGAAATCCCTTTTTACTCAAATAACAACTTGAAGGTAGTTCTACATTAAAGTAGATAACAGCCTCTTTTATTGCTGTGTCTACTTTTGTGTATAGATACTACTTTTTTTTAAGTATTAAAATAATATTTTAATATTAATTAATAAATGATAAATAATATAATAAATATTAATTAATTAATCATTTTAAAAAATAATTAATAAATTTTCTTTCTTTTTTGGGGGCAATGTAAATTTTTCCTGAAAGAAGAGATAGCCTAATGTTCAAGGGCAGTGGAGAGAAAACTGAAGAGGGTAGTGGGAAGTGGTCCTTTTTAGCACCAGAATCTTTCTGCGGAGTAGAGATGCTCTTATTTCAGTGGTCAAAGAAGGCAGTGCAGACTCTGCCATAACTAAGTTTCAGTTCAGGTGAATTCTTTCTTTTTGCCTCAGCTCCTTGTTATGCAAAGAAATTATAATTATTTTGTCCTCTTAGGCATATTATCATTTTAGGTTAGGAACTATCAATCAGGGTCATATAGCATTATGCATTTGTAGTACACTGAGTTAGTGATTTTGGGTCAGTTTTTTAGTCAGTACAATAACAAACAGCTAATAAAAAATTGGATATAGTTTTACAAAATACATTTTCAGACATGCAAGCCAGACTAAATTCTCTTCATAAAAAGTCTCAGAGACAGGCCCTATTTATTAAATTAGTGAATATTTTGTTTCCACTGAGTTAATGTTCAGGAATTAAAAAAAAAAAAAAATCATTCCAATATTTTCAGCTTTATATGTTAAGTCTCTTTTATGAACAGGTTTATGCATTGTTTAAAATTAATAAATGCCACTAAATACAAAAAATATCCAACTTCCATTTTAAGGTATTCCAACTACTGCAGCATCTCTGTTTAGATCCTAGACACTGCATGTTAATAAGGAAACTTATTTACAGCTGGGTATGATCAATTTTTTTTCTTTATTCTGTTTTCTTTTGGACAGGATCTGTATCACCAGTCATATGACTGCGTCTGTGTCATGTTTGCCTCTGTTCCGGATTTCAAGGAATTTTACACAGAATCTGATGTAAACAAGGAAGGGTTGGAATGTCTCAGGCTGCTAAATGAGATCATTGCGGACTTTGATGATGTATGTACCTACAATACTGATTGACTGCTATGGTTTCAATCTTACTAACTCATGATATGCAACAGTCAGAAAACATACTTGAAGGCGAGAGTGGAAAAGCTGTCAGAAAATACTTACAGGGACTATTAAAGGAAAAAGATATTTATGTGGGATAAATTAGATCTTGATCTGACATCATATTCAATTGATTTTGATTTTCTATAATGTATTTTTTTTCCCTTTACCTGCAGCTCTTGAGGCAGTTACATTACATGCCATGTATTAACCACAGGTTCTGAATATGAATGTCTAAAGTCAGGTATAACTTTGTGTTATACCTGACCTGCACTGATCATTTGATACACAAGCAAATCAAAAGGATTGTAAAAGTTTTAATGTTCCATTCTCTGAAGTCAGAAGCAAGTAGAGTATGAATACAGATGGATCAGGAAAAGGCATCTATAAAGGCCTCACTGAGAAAAGTACTTCTCTATAGGGAAGTTATTAGTAATGAAAATACCAGTAAAAGGTACTAAAATTGTGCCATGACTCAGAGAGCAGAGTCTGGAATTGTGGATCTGCAGCTACAGAAGGTATTTTAGCAGCAAACCCATTTGGAGAGCATTGGATATCCAGTGCTCAAAACAAACTGGAATATATGAACTAAAATCCTTGAATTTTAGTCCCATTGACATGGATTATTCCACTGGCATGGAACAGATGCTTACTTTCAGAAAGCTGCCTAAATCTTAACTACCGGCTGGCATGGTGATCCAGTTCCAGTATCACATGCTTGCAAAGTCTACTGACTTTTAAGAGCTGTATGTAAAATAAGATGGGATTTATTCTCACTACTATAATTTTTTCCCTTTTATAGTAAACAGGTATTTTAGAAGACAGAAATTCCCTTTCCTTGGAGTTCTGTAACCATTGTTTTATCCATCCTTAAGTCCTACATCCTGTATATATTTGTGAAGTCATTTGAGGGCCATACAGAAACTGTTCTAAGACTTGACTCTCTGATTGGTGTTAGAGTAACAGGGCTACTGATCTGAATAATGAATGACTGTCCTTGTTTTACAGTTATTGTCAAAGCCAAAGTTCAGTGGAGTTGAAAAGATAAAGACAATTGGAAGCACTTACATGGCAGCAACAGGACTGAGTGCTACACCCAACCAAGAACAGTGTCAGGTACAGAAAAATGTTTCTGCTTAATAAAAATCATATGCAAATGAAGGCTAAAATTTTGTTCATTAAGCTGCAGGTTATGTATAATAATGTGGCCTAGTTTTTTCTTATTCGCATAGATTGTATTGTACTGGACAAGTATATACTTTAGTAGTCTCTGTGAATTTTTTTTCATGTTGCTGTTTGAAAATGCCACCTCTGTATTTGCTAAAACAGGCCTTCTACTCTAAATACAGCACAGCATCTTATTCCTATGTGCTGCATCAGGACTGGATTTACAGAGCATACAAAAGATTGCAAGAAATAATGTTTTCCATTGCGAGCTGGGAGGGATGATTTACCTTACTAACTATACACCTATAGAACCCTCAGACTCAGCATTGAGAATATGTTCCTTTGTTTCTAGTTTACTTAATATGGTAGGATTGGGATTTACAGTCAGTGGAAATCCAGTTCAGAGAAACAATTCATAACTTGTTCAAAAACCTTTCTTTTGCCATGATCTTTAGAGTACTACAGGTTGGCAACAGAGAGACAGCAATTAAGAATCAACACAGTCTCTGCTAAGGATTAATGTGCTCTTGCTCAACTCATGTTCCTACTAAACACAAGCAATTACTGCATGAACTACAGACCCTAAGGATCCTGAGGACAAAGAACTATTTTAAATTAGCTCTGACATTTAATACAGGGAGGTGAAAAGGATGAAGAAAACACAGAACTGCAGACCAAAGATGTGAAGACATAGAGAGCTCTCAATCACAACTACAACTAGTGTATGCAGAGGAAGAAATTTATCATTTGAGTTATTTCCACAATCAGGAGATGCACAGTTTAGCATTCCTTTGGTGATTTAGTTCACATTCTCAAAAGAAATCCACCAGAACTCAGCAGCCTTCACTCCAAATTCCCAAAGATGCACAGATACTGCAGTACCTAGTGTGGCAGTGACTGACTGCTAGACATGCTGCTGGGAACCACCCCCAGCTTAAAACAAGCATCCAAGGAAGACTAAGTGCTTAAGGAAGGGGTCTGAATATATCAACTGAACAGGAAACCATCTGTTTCAGCTAGGAGTGAACTCCAAAGAAACAGGCTTCATTTATCTAAACAGCTGCTCCAGCAAGCACCACTACTGTCCCACCCTAGGCTGATGCACTCACTCCATGAATCATCTCTGAAGTTGTCATCTGTCCATCGCTTCTGCCCCTCATCTCAAGAAATTGGGAAGATTCAGTAATTTTTCATAGAGATCAATGAGTCCATGTCTTATGAAATCAATCACTTTTCAGTATCCTACCTTGGCCTGTGGGACACCAAAATCAATTTTCTCCTCAGCCTGAAAGTACTCAAAATAGCACTTAAAATAAGGTTACTTTGTTATATATGAGGAGAGATTAAGTCTACAGCCTTGATAAGTGGTATAAGTTCTATAAATAAAAGGGCAAAATGGGGTTCCCCTCTTGTGTTTTAGTCATTTTCAGGTCTTTTAAATGTTCTCAGAAGTACCTGCTTATCTGCAAGATGAGATTAGTGGAAGAATTCTTAAAATTGTGAATTTCACTGGATCTTAAGCATTTTATAAGGGCACTGAGCATGCAACAGTGAGAGGGAGGAATCTCTGTGGGGCTGTCCACAAGCATTATTTATTATGCAAGGGAATACAATAGAAGCAGACACTTAGAGAAAATGAATTAACAATTCTAGGCACAAATAGATAGCGCCTGCAGGATTAGATAGCACCTAATCAGTCACTTGACATTCAAAATGTTACATTAGGCATGATTTGGATCTATCACTTCTAGACTGCCTGGTTGTACACAAGTGAAATGCGTCCTATCTCTTGGCCATTGTTTGATCTAACTGATGCTGGATAAGGTGCCACCTTCTACATTACTGCTCTGCATCTGCCTGCTGACACTAGGACATCCCTGAGGCCTTAAATGTCTTCAAGTGTTCAGTGTATTTTGGTTGTATTCTCGCAGCAACCAAGGCTCACAAGAATGATTTTACACACTTTGTTTGTCTTTTGAATTCAGGAACCTGAACGACAGTATATGCACATAGGAACCATGGTGGAGTTTGCATTTGCTTTGGTGGCAAAACTGGATGTCATAAACAAGCATTCATTCAATGACTTCAAGTTACGAGTAGGTGAGTATCACAGGATTTTCAGGAGAATATCATGGGCAAGGGGAAGAATTCAGTGCGAAATACCAGGTGATTAAAGCAGTAGTAGAACTGACCAAAAGGGCCATGATAGTAAACAGCACCATCTTTACCCTGTTTAAAAGCAGCCTACATGGTATTGCCCATCAACCCCTAGAGTGCTTCAAGGCTGGACTTGGAAAAGGGCAGTATTCCTGTTTAAAGAATGGTTGGAAAAAATGTGTTCACGTGGCTCTGAATGGTTTTATAAAAACTCTAAAAATTATTGTAGAGGTTATAAGCCATACATTTTTGGAAGTTTACAAACACCAAAAGAATACACAAGAAAATGCTAGACTGGGCTTTGCAAAACTATATAGATGGTTTTTCAGAGAACAAGAGCTATAAGGGGCCAGTGAGGCTGGAGTTTGAAATATTTTACATGTACAAAATTCAAGCAAGCACACAAAAATACACTCTTTCCTTTGCAGTGTTAGACAAGGGGGAGTATTTTTTCTTTGTTATTCAGATAAGAGCAAAGATGACTAGCTATTTATCTTGGAAAGAGGTATCACATTTCAGTTTCTAATTGCTTCTTCATGTGCATCCTGGTATTTTTAAAAAGAAATAGACAGCTGCAGTAAGCAGTAGAAAGTATGATGAAATAAATGAATTCAGAGCTGGTCAAGAACCATATGTTCCAAAATGTTTATTTCCTGATAATCTATTTCCTGATAGCAGTATACAGCAGTTTCACAATGCAATATGTAACATAGAAAGTGTGAAATGAAAACAGTAAACAAATATTGAAAACCCATAAATTCTGTAAATGTGTCAGAAGTATTTGATTTCCAACAGTTAATCTCCTGTGTTGTCTTTTTCTTACTGCACCGCTTGCTTTTCTTTTCAGTAGCTCCTCTCAAGTCTATTTCACAGTGCCACCCACTGGCAAAACTTGCTGTCTTCTGACTTCAAACGAGCTTCTTAGGGCACTTCTTTGCCAGGTTGTTTTGTATTCCTTGCTAGAGCTAAAAATGACAAAGCAAATCAGAAGTATGCTTCCTTCTCAGAGTGTTACAGATCTTGATGGTTCTTGCCATAGCTGACATTGCACATACTTGCAAACACATTTATATCAGCAGCTTCAGTACAGACAGAAAGCTGCTGGATGCCGGGGCTACATCTGCAAACTGCTTAAAGCAGTACTGAGTCCTTTCAAGTGAGGACCATGAAGCAAAAAAAACCACTCACTTTGGATTTTTACTAATCTTGCTAAAGATTACAGAGAACTCAGACTCCTCTGCTTTATGAAATGAAAAAAAAATGTTTTAACTCTAAAAAGGAACACAGGCCCCAAAATGGCATTTGTGCCACCATAATCCAAGATAGGCTCCACTGAGATCTTCATTTTCACATCACTTCTTCACCGCTTCCCAACACCTGATGATGAAAGCCTCTGATATCCATACTAATTATAGCCACAGAAACATTTTAACAACTATTTCTGATCTAAGTCCCCACTGTAAGGACTTGTACCCAAACTGCCTTCTGTAAAAGCCTCCCTTGGCCAGCATCTAAGTCTGAAATTTTTGCAAGTCATTAGAGGTCTCAGCTTTCATAATCTTCTGTGAGTGCCTGAAATTCTAGTGTGACTTAGCCTGGAGGTACACAGTGCTCTGATCTTGTCAGGCAAGGGAAGGGAGCATCTAGATGATATTTTAGGCATTCCTCCCCTTCTGCAAGTTGAGGTGTTTGATTTATGAGACAAGCTCAGATATGCTTTTGCAGCAGGTTTTGCACATGTATTGCTTTCTTTCAGAAGAGAGGCTGGTTTGTTGTTTTCCATATAACTTCATAGCTGAAACATTTTTCTTTGTTGTAAGTGACTTAATTTGGTTCTTGGTTTTGGGTGAGGCTAGGCCATGAGCTCAGGCTGTTGGATACTTCAGAATGAGTTATTCTCTGTCATTCCTGCTAAAAAGTGTTGCGTTTCATGGAATGATTAAACATTGCTTTGAGTATGAGAGAAAGAGATAAATGATATCACCCTCTGTTAGAGCTTTCACCTGTAGTGACAGCACTACTCTTTCAACCTTGCCCCAACAAACATTCATGTGTGTCATGCAAAAAAGAGTCACACCAGCAGGAACGACATAGAGCAGCATATCCCACAATGGTTGGGTGGCGGGAACACATTCCTAAGATACACTAGTAGAAGTTTCCTCGAAGGAGGAGGGATCTGAAGGTGACTCCTGAACCACATAGGTATTTCTCAAACCATCAACAGTGGTGGTTCAGGAAGGAGGGAAAAAATAAAAGTCCCTTCCTACCCCTTGTATTTTCTAGGAAAGTCTTACTACACTGCCCCAGTTTCTGGACCAGGGCAACACACATCTCTTCAATATTCCCAGCTAGCCAGATTGGGGTACCCAGCAGGTGGCTTTTGTGGATTACAGTCTTAGTTCCCTAGTGTTTTCTACAAGTTGTTTGTCATGAAGTAGAAAAATCCATCCATGGCTCAGTTGTTAATGCAAAGTGTTGCAAGGCCCAAGTCCCTTTGTGCATTGAACCCCAAGCACTTAGACAAATATATATCAGGTTCCATTTGTTATCTTGTAGTGTTTGCATATTTTCCCAATATAACTTCTACAGTCACATTTTCCAGGATTTCCAAGTGGGCTTGATAGTATGGTTGCTAGCCTGTGCTGCCATGTTACATACCAGATGAGCCAGCTCTGAGATCCCTCTCCATCCTACAGTCACATTTTCAGATAACTGCAGGGATATATCCCTAATGATGGTCTCTGTCAAGGAACTAACAGAAATCAGATAAGATCCCTTGAGATAATTTTATAAATCCAAACAACTCACTTGTTCAGGGTTCATTTCTCACTTGGCCTAACTCGGCTTTCCTGCTCATCGGTATGCATAGTTACAATTATAGTATATTGTTAACCAGTTGATGCTGGTTAACAATAGTACTCTGGATTTTACCTCCTGGTTTCTTTCCCTACTAACAGAGTACAACTCATTCCATTTACAGACATAACATAGGTTACAAACTGATTGCAAGATAAAAAATGCCCAGAGTCTAATGAGGGACTATATTGTTCTACCATATTGTTCTACTCCATGCTTCATCCAATTATTGAATACATATATTTACATTGCAGATCTTTAGGACCATTCCATGGTCAATCCAGCCTTCTGAACAAAGCTTCAAATCCTTTCAGCTCATTCACTTTAGTTTATTCTACATTTAAGAAGCAAAGAATACTATAGAAGTAATTTGACTGGACTATCAGCTATTGCAGAGGAGAGGCCCTTTTTACTACAAGTAGAAATTAAAAGAAAATCTTGTATATCTGTTTTCTCAGAAGCTATGCTCACCCACAGTGTGGTTCTCATGATACATAATAAAGGTGGCAGCAGGTTATTAGGATGCCAGTGTTTGAAAATACCAAGTTACGCGGGATGGGAGGCAGCTGTGAAACTAAAATTAGATGAACTGACTTTTAGCATTTTAATAACTAATATTCTCCTTCCATAAATGGTTGATAAAACCATGGTGAATGACTGTTTGCTACCATACTCACTATTCAAGCAGGGCCAAGTACTGTGTTCATTGACTTGCTATATGCCAGATTCAGGGCTTTGTGTCCTTGTTCGGTGGATCTTCACAGAACCATAGAATCAGTTAAGTTGGAAAAGACCTCTGGAATCATAAAGTCTGATGTATGACTGAACATCCCCATGTCAACTGGACCATGGCACCAAATGCCATGTCCAGTCTTTTTTTAAACACTTCCAGGGACAATAACTCCACCACCCCCCTGGGCAGTCCATTCCAATGTCTAGTCACCCTTGAATGTGAAGCAATTCCTCCTAATGATCACCTAAACCTCCCCTGGCACAGTTTGAGACTGTTGTCTTATCCTGCCACTGCTTGCTTGAGAAGAGACCAACCCTCACCTGGCTACAGCCTCCTTTCAGGTAGTTATAGGGAGTGATCAGGTTTCCCTGGAGCCTCATTTTCTCAAGGCTAAAGAACCCCAGCTACCTCAGAGGCTTCTCATAGGACTTGTTCCAGGCCCTTCACCAGCTTTGTTGCCTTTCTCTTCATTGCTAACATTAAGTTCTGATGCTTTCCAGGTATAAACCATGGACCTGTAATAGCTGGAGTAATTGGAGCCCAAAAACCACAATATGATATATGGGGCAATACAGTAAATGTGGCCAGCAGGATGGACAGCACTGGTGTCTTAGATAAAATACAGGTAAGACTGATTTTGTACTAGTGGACTTTCACCTAAAATGGCAGAATGGCCTAAAGTTTGGTTCACCAACAGTTATGCCAGTTAAACTGGCAACAGCAGCTCTGAAAGGTGATGTTAGCCATCACCTTACCATCACTTCATTTACACAGCCCTAGTAGTTGTGGAAAAATGGGGAAGCTTGGCTCTACTCAAGTGAAAATAACCTCCTGAAGCTGAGGAAAGTTCTATGTGAGGAAGGGTATTGTCCCTAGTTCCATTTATCTATCCACAAGTTCTCTGCTGGCAACCCTGGGGACAAATGTGGTAACACCAAATTTGATACTTGATGAAAGTGATTAGAATGGGCGTCCATTCCTTGAAAGCTTAGGTATTCAACCCTCACCTGAGACCCTTAAAGGCCTTATGAGCACTACAGCAAACCCCTTATAAATGAACAGAGTATTATGATATCTTCACACTCTGGAGGAAAATTCTGCTCTGCTTTGTTATCGACGCTGGCTGTATTACTGTATTGTTGCAGGTTACAGAGGAGACAAACAACGTCCTGCAAACACTGGGGTACATGAGCACCTGCAGAGGAATAATAAATGTAAAAGGAAAAGGAGAATTGAAGACATACTTTGTACATACAGAAATGACAAGATCCCTTTCACAAGGGAATGTGGCATCTTGAAGATGCCTGTATGTGTCATCTATACCATATTTTCAGGAAAGTATCACGCACTTTTTAACTACATTTTGGCCCTTAACATGCGTGCTATTTTCTGGTATGTGGCACTTATTTTAATATGGCTGCAGAATAGTCTCATGAGCCATCATATTGCACCTTGATATTTTTATGTTCAAGGACAGTTGTGATGTACACTATAGGACTGGAAGATTGTACTGCTACTTGCACTGTTATTCAAAGACAAGAAAAGAAGGAATAGGAATCAAAAGGAGATAACACATCCTGAAAGGACTGAAGAGAAGTGTTAGTGACAAATGCGGGGAAAAAAGGCAATAAAGCTAGGGGTGCATACTATTTTCTGATGCATGGTGTTTTCTGGAAAATACAGTCGCTCCCCAATAGCATCCACTAATCTGGTATTAAAGTATACAGTATTGTAAATAAGTTTACTCTGTCCACACATGATTTGGATGTGATCACCAGTTGCATCTCATAGCCAGGGACACGTTGGGTGGCTTGCTGGCATTCTTTCTGAAGAGAGAACTAACAATGCTGGAATAGTTTTGTACAAACGTGTCAAATGTTTTGAAGCTATTGTCTTTTGTAAGGTTAATTCATTAAAAGTTTATATGTACTTTGTCTTACTGTTGCTGTCTCTTAGTTTTGCTTCCTTCCTTGGCTTCTGTCACTCTAAAGCTGCATGTTTTTTGCTGCTGCCACTGCTTTTTATTCAGTAGTTAGATGTAGAGGCAGGCTATGGCCAGCTATCTCAACAGCCTTAGTCAATAATATTTGCTAGACTTGCTATTGCCTTTCAGAAACTAAATCACCTCTACTGTCTTCAGTCATGGGTGGCATCCTAGGCACTTTGCAGTCACTTACTACCTAGGACTGACCTCAAATCCATAAACAAGCAAAGTGGGAGATACTGAAAACAGTAGCAGTGCTGCTACTTGTCAACTGTCCCACAGTGCTTAAACAAGGAGAAGCTGTACAAGAAAAGAAAAAATTCTGTTTTGCACTTTGACAACCTCTTTAGCCCTTGCATGCCTTTCACTTAACCTTCACAACGCTGGATTTTGTGGGAAATTTAAAGTAATAATCTCATTTATCCTTTGAAGTAATAATCTCTTTTATACTCACTGGGACATGAGTATGAGTCAAAATGCTATTTTGTGGATATTTGATATTAATTTAAATCCCTTTGAATTAAAAAGTATCACACTTCCAGAGTTACATAGATGAGCCAGGTGAAAGAAAAAGTAGGTAATTTTACATCTATGCTCCTCTGAAGCACAGTTAGTAACAATTAAGTTTTCACATTGTTGTAATCAATTATTTTAGTTATAGCATCCTAACAAGAAAATAAAACTATTTATAAAATGGCATATAATTACAAGACTTTTTCAGAGTGATAGCATATGAATATGGAAGTCGACTTATGCACTGTTACCTCTGGCCTCTTATTGAAATGTAAAAAGCATTCAGACAGCTCATTCATGAAACAAACGTATACATTTGTATGGCATTGGTATCCTTTCTGAAGTTCTCAAAATTGTGGGTCACAAATGCATGACATCAGTCCAGTCTCACTGAATGTGGCACAGTTTATTCACAGCAGCCATCTGCCCACTAGTGAATTGGAATGACAGTAGATTTCAAAGTGCCTAATTTGCTGTAAAACAGACAATCTGAATTTTAATCCCCTTAAGTTAAAAGCAAAATGTAAGTTATTTCATTTATGTTCAACATAACAAAATTTTTCATCGAGTCCTGGAGACTTTTAAACAGTAATTTTCAAGACAGGTGCTCAGTCTAATAAAGTCTCATGAAAAATATTTTTGCTGTCTTTATGATTTCTTCCTTTTAATTAATAAGATAAATGTTTTCCAGTGGAATTAAAGGCTTTCCAAATAGCTCACATGGCTACAAAACCAGTGTCCCAGTCATTGGCTAGCTGTCAGACTTAAGACTTCACCTAAATCCCTTCTGGCTACTTACTATAAATTTGTCCTAGGAACACTGAAATAAGTTATTGATCTTCTTCTTAGACTTTGAATGTACTCTGGGCCTTTAAAATCACTGTGGTATTGTGACAGGTCAATGCAATAATTTCTTACTGCAGATGAAAACCCTTATGTAAAGTTGATTCTATTATATTGTCATATATTTGTGCAGCTTTCAGGTATTATCTGTGCTTTGAGGATTTTGCTTTCATTTGTATTCTTGCACATCATTAACAAACGTTTTACCTAACTCCATAGCCTCACTTCTGTGATTTTTATAAAAGTTAAACAGTATTATTTCTGTAAGCTATGAAATGTTAAAACATCTGAATGGTGGGGAGCTGACTTATCCAATGAAATATAAAGAAAAATATATATGTGCCCTCCAAGAGCATGTTGAAAATGCCTGTGTTCAAAGCACTCATATTTTGCTGGTGTTCTTCTCTCATTTCATAATTGCACTTAGATTCTTGCAGCCAAATCCTGCTAAAGAACAAGAAAGTGGGCAAAAGATACATATATCTTTGCCCAGACAAAGAAAGGTACATACCATCCTCTCTAGCCTTCAGTTGCTGAGTATTACTGTCTTTCTAGTGCTGAGAAGCTATTTGTATTTAATAAATACCTTTTGTCTTCCAATGCATTTTACATCTACTGTTTATAGTGGCTTATTTTTCCTCTGTCAAGATTCATGTATGAAAAGAACATTATTTCCTCCTCCTGCAGCAATTTCAGCCTCAGTAACTGGATATAACACTATTCATATATCAGCCCATAACCTGAAAAACTTTATGATAATAATGTAAATCCATATATTACACATCATGGTTCAAGTCATCAAGTTCTACAACTTCCATGCTGGTGACATAGTTCACAACTCGTTAGTGAACGAAAGAGTGGGACTTCCAAAATTTCAATGCAAATGCATTTCACACTGTGAGGCAGCAGCCAAAAGATCAATGTAAGAGTGATTCACTGTGGTCTGGGAAAAAGAATCAAATGGGAACACCTGGTAAGCCTGCTGGAATTCTTTTTCAAAGTCAGTGCTTTGCTCTAATTTATGGAGGGCTACCAAAGGACAGGAAAAAAAGATTAGACTTGCAGATGTTTTTATAAACTATGGAAATCATTTTTATTACCTGTAAATTAATGCGGTTTAGCTGCTGTTTCTAAAGAGAGACATTAGTGTCTTATTTATGCTATGTGAAAAGCATTTTTCATTTTCTTATATGCATATATGCTTCCTCCATTTTGTAAAATATCTAAAAATCATCCCTTTTTCCACTGAGACACAGGTAGTTCAGTCTGCTTGTCTCTAAAGTGATGTGAGGGAAGAGCTGTTGCAAGTCTTTCTTGTTATGTTTTTAGAACCTCATATTGGGACAAATAATAAGCTATGTTGTCAAGAAGCTTTATATAGCAGAAGATTTACTGTTAAAAGAAATCATCTGATACTTTAATACTTGCATGTAATTTAATAGTTTTCTTTCTTGTGGTTATGTATGAACATACACTAATTTTTAATTTTCAGATAGCAGATTCTAGGTGCAGATAGTACCCTTCAAGACTTTCTGCACATGAACCCCAAACAATTTTAAGTCAAGCGATTTTTTGGTTTTCTCTTCATTTTTTGTCTAAATTAGCAGAGTGATTTTGAGAAGAAAATGTAGAATGAGATGTATGTGCCTTAAATAAAATATATAACTAAGAGATCATTTTTTGTTCTTTGAAGTAATTCATATTTGTGTGAATTTGTCAAAAGTGGTGTATAAATCAAATATAACTAAAGTTTGCTACATACTAATTTTAAGCTTTTGCAAATTTAGAGGGAGGAATTAGGTCAATGTAATTTTTGGTATGTCAAAATGCAAGATAAGGGCATTTTATTAATGTTTGCAACTATGAAGATATGAGCCCCTTTATGTTATAGGATGTCCTGTTAAAGATTCTGCCAAGAATTGTTTAAAGTTTTTTGGATGGAGTATTTTTCAAATCTATTTGTAGCCACTGAGATACTCTCCGTGAAAATCTGAGTTTTGACAGGAAAAAATGCATGTGAAGTATTTCAAAAGGTTGACATTCCTGGACTAGAAGCATTACAAATAGCAATTTCTATGAAAGTTATGTCACCTCATGTATAAAAATGTGTGTTACTTAACATACCAAGAGAATTATGGAACAGAATATTGATCTGAATTGGAGCAGATACCAGTCAGCTGTATTGGGTTGGGTGTCAAGGCTTTGGTAGCAAGGAGAGGAGGATATGGCTACAGGAATGGTCTCCGTGAGAAGCTGTCAGAAACTTCCAGAAACTTCCCCCATGTCCAACAGTGCCAATGCAAGCCAACTCCCACCACTGGCCAATTTGAGGCCATCAACAACAGCTCTGGAATAACATATTTAAGAAGAGATGAGAAATGCAGCAGAAACAGCAGCTGAACAGATGAAACATCTCTGGAAATACCAGGGGCAGTGAGGAAGGACGAGGAGGAGATGTTCCAGGCAACAGAGCAGAGATTCCCCTGCAGCCTGTGGTGCAGACCATCATCTGGCAGTTGTGTCCCCACAGTCCTTGGAGGTCCATGGTGGAACAGAGATCCATCTGATGCCCACAGACAACCCCACACTGGACCAGATGGATGCCCAGAGGCTGTTATCCCATGGGAAACCTGTGCTAGAGGAGGTTCCTGACAAGACCTTTGGGCCCATGGAGAGAGGAGCCAATGTTGTAGCAGATTTGCTGACAGGACTTGTGACCCCATGGAGAACCTGCACTGGAGCAGCCTGTTCCAGAAGAACTGCACCCCATGAAAGGGACCCCCGCTGAAGCATTCATGAAAAACTGCAGACTGTGAGAAGGATTCGCATGGGAGAAGTTCTTGGAGTACTGTTTCCTGTGGAAAGGATGCAATGCTTCCAAAGAGCCTTCCTATTTGAGGTGTGTCGCTGTGCAGGGACACAGAACAACATGGACTCCAAATCAGAAGGCAATGGCAAAAAGCAAGTTTATTAAAAACGGTGCACACTTTTGTAGTGTGCTCCATGGGTTAAATATGAATTGGTTAACCCGAGAAAACAATAGTCTTATTGGAGAAGAAGGGACCAACACCCCTTGGAAAACAGTCCTGCAAAACAGCACTTGTTTTTCAGTGCAGGATTCGCCAAACACCAGGTATTGAGCTTGGCTTCCATTCTTTCTTCAGCTTTTCCCAGGCTAGTACTGAGAAAAGCTGAGAACTGCTTTTTCCTGTTCACAGCAAGTGACTGCAGAGGTTGGCATTCAGTCAGTAATTAGGATCTAGAAGAAACAAGCACTTCTGTGAAACAATTGCCTTGACCCAAAACTATGGTAATAGACAGAGGACAGGTTTGGAGCCATTTTTGTTTCAGCCTCTTTCAAGGGCCATTGAATGGAACATATTTGGTAAAGACTGTCTCTCCTTCATAGCTCAGCTGAAGGTCAGGGCCACATGGCAAACTGATACATGTTGAGGTCAGAGAGCTAGGACAGGAGAGGGTTTGCTAAGCCTCAATTTGACAGCAGGCTGTCATCTCAGCTCTAAGTGACACAATGTTAAAACAAGCACCTCAGCTTGTAGTAAGAAAACACCTACTGTTTCTTCTGTGTATCAATGCCCTGTCCATTTATATGTCAGCTGTCCTCTTGTGTCCATCCTGTCTCCCTTCCCCTGTTATCATTGTCTCTTTTGTGTCCCCTGTCCCTGCCTCCATTATTATTTGCTTCTTATTCCTTTTAGGAAGTTTTTTCAGAGTTATTCTGCAAACCAGTTTGAGATTTCAGAACAGTAACCCTTCCTTTGAGATACTTTATGGCTATAAAAGTACATACCAACATGTTCAAAACTTGGACACCTCAGCAATGGAGCCTGAGTATTACTACTCTCCAAAGGGGCAGACAATTGAACTTCTCATCCTTAAGACACCAAACTCAAAGCAACTTTAACACTTTGGTCTCTTAGCTCAGCTCTATTTGAATGCAGAGTTTTCACCATATGGACTAAAATTTTTACATTTTTAACATGTTCATATTGAAGCTACTAAGGAAACATACTGACCTTCCATGCTATTTTATTACACAAACATACACTTAACAGTAGCATATTAATAAAGTCTGGGGTTGCAGCTGGAACAAACTCCCCTAGGCATTCATATCCTGCTTCTGGGGAGTCTGCAAAAGGTGACCAGGAAGAAAAGCCTTTGTAAGTTTCAATTAATTCTAAAAGGATTTATACTTTGTTGGGAAGGAAAAATTAAGTGAAAATACTTATTTTAATTGTTTCAAATGGGGATGGTGGTGATATGGTAAATCTGTAACAAGCACTCAGCAATATTTGTGACAATCTGTATCACATCCAGATGCTGTAATTCAATTTAATTCATCAATTTAATGTTAATAAAAACGAGCTACATGAGAACAGTAGAAAGAAAACTGGAGAAATCTTTCAGATCTGACTTCAGAGCTCTTGCCTTGCTTAGTTGGTATCTCTGGTGAACAGTTTCTTGTGGTTCTATTTATAGCTGCAGTTTCAGCTGAGCTGCTTTTTATAAATGGGCTTGCTATCTCTCTGTGCTCGGACTCAACTACAGAAAAGCACTTGCACAGTGGCAAGCAGGTCTCTGCTTAGCAAGCTGATGTAAGGCAGCTGTTGGATTTTCAATTCCACTACTTACTTACACTGCACTGATTTGGCCTATGCTACAGAAAAAAAGAGGATCTTAATTAGTGGAGGGACATTATTAGATAAGCAGATGGAAATTGTCACAAATGATTAAAAAAACCACCCACACCAGTCTGCAGATTATAAAGCCTCCATGCTACCCTTGCAAAGAAGCAGAAGTCTGTGTTATTCAGTGAATTTGTGAAGGGAGAGTGGCAGCTACATAATAGGGATGAGACTTTTGTAGTCCTGAATTATCCCCTGGCTCCAGGATGCCTGAAACAATTAGTTGTGCAGATTTCTAGTACTCCGAAAGTTGGGGGATTTAAAATAAATTTTAGATGCTTGGTAAAATTTAAGATGCCTGGGAGAGTGCTATTGTGAAAGTGCTTACCAAAAGATACTGGTAGGAATAATAATAGTAATGCTGTGCCTACAGGACAGTAGCTCTACAACTGTGGTTACAGAAAACAAAGGTAAACTAAGCCAAGTGACTTGCAGATCCCTAAGGATCACAGTAAGGAGCAGCATGGGCATAATTAGATATATGTATTAAACCAGGATAACCACGGAGTGAATAGCAAAACTAGGAGCCAGGTGCTACTTGGGCAGAGCAGTTTTACAGTCAGTCTGAGAGTTACATGCAGGAAACACTGATTTTCAGTCTTCCCAACACAAGTAAGTATGTGAGAGAATTTTCCAACTGCATTGCCTGAAATGGCTGAGCATCCTATGCTGGATTCTGCATCTGGCATAGGTCAACCCTGGATGTACGTACAACATGGGAAATGAGATGTGGGAAAGCAGTGCCAGGGAAAGAGACCTGGGGGGTCTGGTCAATGGCAAATTGAACATGAGCCAGCAGTGCCCTGGCAGCCAGGAGGGCCAACCCTGTCCTCAGTGGTATAGGCACGGCATCACCAGCTGGGCAAGGGAAGGGATTGTCCTGCTTTGATCTCCACTGGTGGAACCTCATCTCCAGTCCTGTGTCCAGGTTTGGGTGCCACAATTTCAGAAGGACATTAAGCTGTTAGACAGCATCCAGAGATTGGCAACAACGATGGTGGAGAGTCTGGAGGGGAAGCCATATGAGGAGCAGCCGAGGTCACTTGGTCTGTTCAGCTTGGAGGAGACTGAGGGGAGACCTCACTGCTGTTACAGCTTCCTCATGAGAGGAAGAGGAGGGGCAGGCACTGATCCCTGCTCTTTGGTGACCAGTGACAGAACCTGAGGGAATGGCCTGAGGCTGAGTCAGGGCGGTTTAGGATGGATGTCAGGCAAAGGTTCTTCATCCAGAGGGTGTTTGGGCACTGGGACAGACTCCCCAGGGAAGTGGTCACAGCATCAAGCCTGAGAGAGTTCAAGAAGCATGTGAAAACCTGGGCCCAAGAAGGTAAGCTACTGTCCAAAGAGAGAAATCCAAGCTCAAGACATTTGTTCCTTATTCTGGTGCAAATTCCATGCTGTGGTGTGGTTTTATTCAACTTACCCACTTAGGGGGGGATTTGGGGCCTAATGCAAGCTGTCACAGCAAAAAAGTCAGTCCCTTTCGATTAGGCTTTGCTCTAATCTTCTTTCCCAGCTTCCAAGGACACAAAGGACCAGCTGGAGCCGCTGCAAAAGTCTGAGACTAAAACTCCACTACCGGGTGTGCAGGAATTCACCTTTCAGGCTTGACAGAGCTGTGCGGAAGGCTCGGTGTGCCCGGGGCCGGTTGCTGCCAGGTGTGCAGGAATTCACCTTTCAGGTTTGACACCTTTCAGACA
>CM031858.1:82031613-82220959 GCA_018697195.1 Certhia americana | reverse complement strand
TTTCCTTTCCTTTCCTTTCCTTTCCTTTCCTTTCCTTTCCTTTCCTTCCCGCACCTTCCCGCACCTTCCCTTCCCGCACCTTCCCTTTTTTACAGCATTTTGCCAAGAAACGCAGGTTCTGTTCATGAGGCTGGAACTATCTTGTACCTGACTGCCCTGCTATGAGATCCGTACAATCTGTACTCCCACCTGCATCCTTGCAGGACATAAGTGCTGATTTGCTCAAGAAAATGATGTCTGTTGTAGCAAAGTCATTTGCTTGCACTTGAACTATGGTGTGGCATCTGCATTTTGATTTGCCTTTTAGATACTATTTCTATTATAAGACTAGAAAAACACTTTGCAGACCAAGGCTTACTGTGTTAGTCAATGTGCAAACATACAAGCAGCCTGAGAAATCGGAGACCTTTGGCTAGGGAAAGAAAACCAAACAAATCCTGTCTTTCCCTTCTGACTCCGTAGCTCCCTGTTGCTGTAACACAGGAAGGAACTGCAGATTGCAGATAGTGATTGCACAGCCACTTAAAGTGCAGCTTACTAAGAACAAGCTTCAAATCTTTTCTTGGTAAGGTTATTTTTCATCAAGTCCACTTTTCATCATTGCAAAGCAGTTATTTCTGTAATTTTACAGCTACAAGTATTTTTAGTAAAACCTTTCATTGTGTAGAAATAAAGTAGTATATGCTTTATTTCCTTCAGGGAAAGCTTGCATGGACTAATGCTCAGGGTTTTTTTTTAGGCTTTGGTTCTTTTCATGCTGTGCTTTCACCGAATTGTGCAAGCAGGGTAGGTGTTCCTGTAACAGGGGGCACAAATCTCTCCTATTTTTCAAATGAATCATGCAACTCAGTGCACAAGAAAAAATTAAAATCTATGCTTTTCTAGCATTTAGTTTGCCAGTAATCACATGGTAATCATGTGTGTGTGTGTGTATGTATTAGTGTAAGAAATTATTAGTCCACAGCTCAATATCTTATCATATTTGTCATCTAGTGACACATTCATGGTTTATTAAGATAAAAATAACGTAAAAATCTAGGGCAGGGATAGAACAGTAAGGGCACTAAACAAATACACATCCACGTGGCAGATGCTGTACAGTTCTGTCAGTTGTTTTACCCCTGGCCACAGCACATGTAGCAACAGAAATCTGCCATGTTTTCTATTCACCCTGTGATTTTCTTCTAAGGTGTCTTTTGTGTTTTCACAGGAAATGGCAAGACCCGTTCCTGTGCGGACATCTTCAGAGTATGGGAAGCGCATAAATAAGTCCTTGGACCCAGCCACTGGAGAGCATGCAAAGGTTCATAGCCTGCACGCAGCAATCTATGGGGAAGGCAGCCACCCTGCTCACTGAAAAAACCTTCTCCAGACCTGGATCCATGGGAAATCTCTTCTATCTGTTATCACCAGCAACATTTATCCGGGAAAAAAACACAAAACACTTGGAAAAGCAATATGGTGCTTTTGCCTTTTCCTCTACAGTTTAGTTAATGAGAATGATCTGGATTAAAAATAGGGTGAAATAGCAGCTGCACTTTTTCTCATGCTAATTAAAATGCATGTCTTCTCCTTATAGTCTCATAAAAATCTCATGAAGAGCAGCACCAACTAGAGCATTTTAAGAACATTTTAGGCAGCAATGCTGGGAATGAGACCTTGTTTTGGTTTGGAAAGACAGGGACTAAAGAAAAGGGAAACTTCCCTTGGGGTTTGTTATAATTCTAAAATTGAAAGAGAGGCTTTAGGCAACGATAAGGAGGGTAGGAATAACAGTTCTTTACTAGTTAGTCTAACAAGGTAAATTAACAATAATTACAATATTGACAACAAACAGAACTAGAGGAGGAAGAAAAAAAAACCCAAAACAACAAGTCAGTCACAGTTCTTCCTCTGGTAACACTCCCCCCCCCACCTCTCTCAGTACCGTCACAAGCAAATAGGCTAGCGGCAGCTTTGGGAGGGTGAGATAATTCCGAGGGTTCACAGTGGCTGGAGCTGTTGGAAAAGAGTGTCCCGGCTGGCAGGGGCTGCAGAAACAGCGTGGGGAGACTTCGAGCAGAACTGAAGAAACTGTGGGTGCAGGGCAGGGAGGAAACGGGTTCCCAAAATCTCGGGGGACACACGAAGAGACCGGTGGTCCGACGGAGTCCGAGGTGAAGGGAAAAGTGAGAGCTCTTTGCTTCGCCGAGACGAGCAGCCCCGGCCGTCCCCCCAGAGCAGAAAAAAACTGCCCTGAGCGAAGTGGAATCAATGTCTCTGTGTAGCTGCTTCCTTTGTTTGTTCCTGAGCACCCATAAGTACCGAAAAGCACCCAGCCATTAGCTCTTTAGCAACTTCTGGGAAAAAATTCTATAAGAAATCAACCCAACCCCCAACAGACCTGTTGGGTCAAAAGCTGTCTCTGCAATTCTGGGCACTGCTTCTACATAACCATTCACAGACCTAACATTTACGCAAGCTTGCCCCTCAAGGTCTCAGTGTTTTTTTCAATCCTTACAGAGTTGCAAGAGAATTGTGAGACACTGTTTTATGTGCACAATAGCTGAAATGGATATTCAACTCATAATTTTCAAAAATGTATGGGCTTATGTGCTTAGCAGTTTCAGTAGACTTCAAGTGGAACTCGAGTGAAAAGGAACTTCTGAGCACTTAGCATTTGAAGAGACAAAATCTGGGTTTAGCTGAATTCATTCATTTCACTGACTTCTACTACAGGAATGGTGTCTGACGGATTTAACAAGAAAAATCATCATTGGTTCTGTATCCAATCTGAAAAACATGGAAAAAGGGCATAAGTCTTAAGCAGAACAAACACTAAATAATTTGGTAGAAGGGATGAAAAAACTTAAGGACTTGGGCAGTAGTCATTTAAAAAGCATGTTTAGCACAAGTGTCTAAATCTGATTAAACATTTAATGCCTTGTACTTTCATGGAATCCAGTACTAAAATTTTAAGGTAATCTCAGGAGTTTCTCCTGCAGAGTATTCATCAGTTTGTTCTCAAGAGCCATTGATCCTGTTTTTGTTTAAAGCTGAGACAGTATTGTTCAGAAGGGAACAGCCAGAGTAATCATACCAGAAAAAGGAATGGAAATCCACAGCTGTGACTGACACTGGTTTTGTCAGGTATTTAGACACAGGAAATCTGTGTCATTTGTAAATACAGTGAGACACCTAGTGAAACACCCCCCCCCCCAAAAAAAAAAAACAACCCACAAACAAACAAACAAACAAAAAAAAAAAACAAAAAACAAAAAAAAAAACCCAAAAAAACCAACCAAAAAAAAACCCCCAAAAAAACAGGAACAAAATACTTCTTAATCTGGGACCTGAAACAGTAGTAAATTAGGCAATCAATAGCACTTGTTTGGCATAATGTGAGAAGTAGAGCACATAGAGCAGCCCATTTTGAGAGGTGTTTGTTACTTTCATTATTCATGACCTGCAGTTCTTCTACACTCACTGGGCTATGGACAAAAGGACATTAATGGCTACATTCCTTTTCAAAAATAAACATATCACTAAACAAATTCAGCAGCAAAAAATGAAAGGAATCATAGCAAGAACAAAGGGAGAAGGAAATGTTTTCTAATACCACAATGCTTTTCCAAAACTCAGTATCAAAGTTATACCAGTAAAGAATGAGATGGAATACAGCCATATTCTTAGCAGGTTTTTTTTACTTTGGCACAGTCAGTGCAAATTGCTTTTTTTAAGTAGCCTTACTATATTTACAAACCATCTGTGTTCAGAAAACTATTGAAAATCGAATTTGTTTGAGAATACTACCACCTTCTGGCCTGTGTGAGAAATAGGCATTACTTCCACCATGGAGAAAGTCAAACAGCAAAACATCAGTTTGAGTCTTCTTATCTCATTTCTTTGCTTATGTCACACCCTTCTCATCCCTCCTCACTTTTGAAGGTCTTTTACAGGTTGTTCCTCCCACTACTTTTTTCTCGTTCAGCTCTGAATGGCTCACTTCTTCCTTCAGTGCTCAGTGGCAAAAGAACACCCTGACAATTTCTTCTGTATTAGTCATAAGTTCCTTATGTTTGCAAAGCCATTTCAGCTGCTCTCCTTCAATTTCTTGCTTGCTAGAATGACAAATTCTTAGGTTATTGATGTTGTGAGCTTACTATTGCACTGCTGGAAAGCATCTCATTATCTTTTGGTTCTCACTTACTTGTCAGCGTTGACAGACTACATTGAGGAAGAGTTTTATCATGCAACAAATTAACACAAACAGAATGGACAGCATAACACAATGTAAAGCATATTCTGGATCTGGATTTTGCATCCAGTAATCTCCAGAGATTGTTGGGACAATTGACAGACACCTGCAACTCACAAATTATTGGAAGGAAAAACTGGCCACATTCTCTGTCTACTAGTGAAATATACAGAACGTCAATGATGTGAAAATTTCACCTTCTTTGTATCAAAACAACAGTAAAAATCAAACTGATTTGGTGATGCTGGGAATTCTGCTTGTCTACTCATAAACAGTAGTTCCACATAGGGAGGAATCACAAGCAAACAAGAAAATCTATGTGGCAGTTCATCAAGAATACATGATGTGATCAGAACTAAAGCTCTCCTGTTTTTCCTTCATCATCTGCAAAGCAATGCACTGACCCAAGTTAGGAAACACTTGTTCTGGCTGAAGTGGGTAGTAGTTCTGGTTCTCAGTTCCAGAATTTCTGTTCATACATAAAAAAGGGCTGCCATGGGACATAGTTCTTTTGAGCTTCAGAGCATAGAGTTCCTGTAACCTGGAGAAGCTCTTGAGTGCATACATGATCCCATTTAGACAGTTTAGCTAAAACTGCCACCAAAGGCAAAACTACAAACAGACTATATCTGGAACATTGGGTGGCCCCACAGAGACAGTTGCACAAGTCCATTATCCTGTGGCAGCTGCTACCTTACAAAGTAAAGCAAATCCTTTTTATTAAAAATGATCTCATTTTCTGTAAGGCACTGCTATTTACTGAACAGCACTCTACATCTCTTAAGTAAAACCAATAAGCCAATACTGCTTCTGCAACTACTTCAAATTTTAGTTTTATGAAACACTTGGGAAATTACATGAGCAGCTGTAAGTAAATTGCACAATTTCTTCTTATACTGTCAAGAAAAGCCCTGATTAGTAGGTATTCTGTAGGCATATTCTGTACATTCAGACTGGCCAGTATCCTTCAACAGTCACATGTGGCTGTTTGCAGCTGTGAAATAGAACCAGTTAAAAATGCAAATGAAAAGCAGCACTGACTGGCACTTTTATCTGTAAACTTGTAATAAATATTGACACAAATTTTAAGAAAATACAATGCTCTTTATTACTCCTATCATGTCAATTGTTCCAAATATTGGAAGGTTTCACACTCAGAAGCTCAAGTTTTCTGAGGTGGAGTTGAGAATTTTTCTTCCATGCACAGAATTTAGTATAGAAGGTATAGTATAGAAGGTCAGCCTGTGATCCAGTAGTATTCTTCAGTGTCAGTTGTTGAGTCCATATGTACAAGGAAAGATTTTTTTGTGTAGATAATCTGCCATTTTTCTGGTATTTTGTAGACTTTCTATCTCAAAAAATGGAATCTGGAAACAAAACAAAAATGATTCCTGGATATACTTTTTTATAAATAACTGTGTAAGACAGATGTTCACTAAGCAAAATTATACATCAAATACTTTATTTTAAAATTAAAGATTTAATACTAAATGCACTATTGATCTGTAAATGACCTGAATAGAGATTACTTTAAAAAAAGAGAGTGATACCTATTACAGTTTAAACTAATATAAATATTATGGAGTTAGGCTTATTTAGTAAGTGATGATAAGTGGAAAATAATATCTAAAGAAACTAAAAGTAACAGTTTTCATTCAAAGTATTTTTAAAGAAAAATAGATCTCTATTAATTCAACAGGCAAAATAAAGGTTATACTCTGTTGTGAAAATATTGTTTACAGTACAAAGCAACTTTTAAAAAGTATTTAATTAAAAATCCCAATTCTAATGAACTCTTACATAACATTTTCCTTTAATTCAAGATTTTAATCTTAATCACTCAAAAGAAGTACTTTTCCAAGCAGCAACTATGTGGCAAAAAAGACACAATACACTAATTGATCCAAGGAAGAAAAAGTTATTTCTGTACACCCTCAAAAAGGAAAAAACTAGGCAGAGAGAACCTAATACAGAAAGGTCAAAACTACATCTGCTTTAGGAATTGAAACTAGAGTTTTAAGTATTGTAAATATTTTTTTACTTGTTTTCTTAGCCAAAGCAAAAGTAAATCACTGTCTTTGGACTTTACCTGCACAACTTCATAACCAAGTAACTGAAGATGTCTCTGTTTAATAGCTTCTTCTCCCAACAGATTGTGGCTATGAGCACAAAACCTATTTTGACCATCAACACACAGGGCAATTCTAAAATTAAGCATAAGTGTAATATCAAAAAAAACCCCAAACAACTGCAACAAACCAAACCCAGTTATTTTAATCACCACAACTACTGCAGTTCCTAAAAAGCATAAGACAATACCTCTCTTATGCCTCGCTGAATCAAATGTAGGATGGGCGTTACCTAGTTCAGGTTAATTTAAATCACTCAATTTAAGGATGGGAGGTGAAACCCTGAAACTTAGTGAAACTGATCTGAAAAGCTCTTCTAGTTGCTCTGAACAAAAGTTACCATGCAAGTTAAATGGGAGTGTGGTATTTTTACTGCTATGATTAGTAAGCTGGTTTGAATTCTTCTAGAAGGAAAAACATAAAAAAACCTCACCCCAGCTAGAACACATTTCAGCAGCTAAATTTATTTAACTTACTAATTTACCTGTTAAATCCATTAGAGTTCAAGCTGAGTTTAAGCTATGTCTGTTTTAAGTTAAACCTGTACATATGGTCAGCAGCATGGATTATAACTATATTTTTTCTTCTGGTTGATAAAAATTCTATCAATTTAAACCAAGGTTTGTATATCTACTGTTACAAAGTTGCTTAAATTTTCAGTATGTTAAGTATATTGTAACTTTATTTACTTCATGAAAGCTATTACTTAAAAAAAAAAAACCACATTAAAGCCTACTCTTAAGCATTTAAGCATGGGCTGTTGGAAAGAACCTGTATTATTAGTCTTTGAGTCTTGTGAAGGTGACCTGGTTTCAGCTTAAATCACAAGAGAAGGTTAAGCTGGTGTTGGGGGTTGGGTTGATTTCTTATAGAATTTTTTCCCAGAAGTTGCTAAGAAGCTAATGGCTGGGTGCTTTTCGGTACTTATGGGTGCTCGGGAACAAACAAAGGAAGCAGCTACACAGAGACATTGATTCCACTTCGCTGGGGGCAGTTTTCTGCTCTGGGGGGACGGCCAGGGCTGCTCGTCTCGGCAAGGCAGAGAGCTCTCACTTTTTCCCTTCACCTCGGACTCCGTCGGACCACCGGTCTCTTCGTGTGTCCCCCGGGATTTTGGGAACCCGTTTCCTCCCTGCCCTGCACCCACGGTTTCTTCAGTTCTGCTCGAGGTCTCCCCACACTGTGTTTCTACAGCCCCTGCCAGCCGGGACACTTTTCCAACAGCTCCAGCCACTGTGAACCCTCGGAATTATCTCACCCTCCTAGAGCTGCCGCTAGCCTATTTGCTTGTGACGGTACTGAGGGGGGTGGGGGTTACCAAAGGAAGAACTGTGACTGATTTGTTGTTTTGGTTTTTTTCTCCTCTAGTTCTGTTTGTTGTCAATATTGTAATTATTGTTAATTTACCTTGTTAGACTAACTAGTAAAGAACTGTTATTCCTACCCTCCTTATCGTTGCCTAAGACCTCTCCTTCAATTTTGGAATTATAACAAACCCCAAGGGAAGTTTCCCTTTTCTTTGGTCCCTGCCTTTCCAAACCAAGACAGCTGGAGAAAGACTAACCTCTTCAAAGACTTTTGCTTTATTCACACAATGCAGTTGCAAATATCACACAGGCAAGTTGCTTAACTTTGTATCCAAGGCTTCCCAAAGTAACCTTTTGTAATATACTTTTAAACACCTATGCATTTCTCAATGGAAAAAACTCAGCATCTGTAGCAAATAGCCTTATTACCCAGCATTCCTTGCAGAGGTAAATTTGTGAACTCAAACTGTCTTAAACTCTGTTAAATCTGTGCAAATACACTCAGTTAGAATTTAGTTTTAATTTGAAAATGAACTACAGAATATCAAAATAGATTGCTATAATCCAAATAAGAATCACTTGATTCTGACTGTCAACCGTCTGACACTGTACAGTCAGTCAGATGGCAAAACAATAAGCAAAAAACAGACTGTTAATTTTGTCCTTTTGCCAGTGGTTTCAGTGTGGGATCTGAACTTTGTTGAATTCAAGGGCAAAACTACAAACAGCTTAATTTTTGCCAGGTTTTCACCTGGATGCTCTTTCTTAGTGTAAATCAACATTTTACCAGTGGTTTCTTTTATTATCTTACCGTCTGTGTACCTCTTCAAGTTGGGTCGCAGGCAATACAAAACCTTCTTCATCTAATTTAATCTCAATATCTAGTGAAGATGAAAAAAAAATTGTCATTAAAAGTCATCTCATATAACAAACTTTCTACTGTAATTCTCATCCTCTCACAGTTGTTTTGTTAAATAACTATAATACTATCACAATTTTTTTTTGAATCACGGAGGTTGACAGAAGTTGTATAGACTTAACACAAATGATTGATAATTAGTAACAGTTCAGCTTTTTATAATGCTCACAAGCAAAATAGTATTCCAAGGCCACTAAAAACTGCAATGCAGTTAAATGGCACTTGCTGTGCTAGCTAGGGTCTCTGGAATCTTGAGGGCTTTGGGGAAAGACACTTTCTCCCTCTGCTAACTTCAACCTCCTTATGAAAGATGACACGCAGAATAACTGGAATCATCCCCCTTTTCATTTTTTTTTCTAAATCCCTATGACATCCAGGGTGTCCAAGACTTCATTTCCTCAACATCTGACTATCATCCACCCCTCCTGGGCACGTGCCTTTCCTCACCACTGCCTCTGTGTTTCCTGCTGCACACAACACTCTGTTTTGCTCACTCCTGTCTTACAACCCACAAACCTCCTCCGACCGTGCAGTCAGCAGCTCTCACTGAGGGGAGAGGAGCCCAGCTGAGCAGGGCACACGGCTGACCACCTTCCTTTTCTCTACTCACCACTAAAGCAGGGAGATCAGCCAAGTGGCATTGCCTCATTTTGCTTTACATTATACAAATATTTTAATGGATAAGGAGCTGATAACAAAAACATAGAATACAAGCAGCTGTTAGCAGCTGTCTTCAATGCAGACAAGCTGTGTAAATACCAATTAAAGCTGCAGTGCCTTTCTATCTTCCTTTCTCTGACTCAAAAATTATTTACTTAAAGTTCCCAAATTTCAGATCATTTACAGAAATTTGTATTCTAGTTTACTTTTTCTGTATTTGCAGAATTTAGAATGCCCACAAAGGAAATGAAAGCTTTGGCACCATACACACACATATTTAATTACTAATCTAAAGAAATGATACTTACCAACTACATAGAAATACGGTGTTGATACCTCTGATGCAAAATATATTCTTTTTTTAAGTAAATGAAGTAATCCTGTCTTCACCCTTTTAAAGAGGTGAACATCAGGAGAACTGTGAGGTGTAGGAGAGGCCTTTACTTGGTACTTTGAAAGGAGTTTTGGACCCTAGATAAGAACAGAAAACCAAATCAAAAAAGGGAGATAGCATTTTTGTAATTACCTCATATTAACACAACAAAATGTATTCTGTGCATTTCAAAGCCAAGTCTATTGAGAGACCTTTGCGGTATGACCTGCTGGAAACTTAACATCACCCAAACCACCACCAGAACATCCTCAGAAAGCTTCAATGCTATCATGTTCATGAAACAGCTGTTTCCATTCATACAATTATATCAAGTAATTCAATGAGGTAAAAATGTTCCATATTTTCATCAAGGAAAGCTGGTTTGTGCAATTCCAATGCTTTTTATGGCAAATACACACAACTAAGTATGAACAAGGTGCTAATGACCTTTATCACCTCTTGTTAAGATCACTTCTGGTTTTGCATGTACTGTACCTCATAAAAAGGGCACTCCAGGGTGACAGTCAGAAAAAGCTGGGTTAGCTGGGACATAACAATTCTGTTCAAACCAGGTGGCTGAGCTGAAACAACATTCAGGTTTTCAGGTGTACCTTCAACAAAATGTCTTTACACAAACCACATGCAGAAGTTAGGAAAAGCACATTATAATGTGCAGAAAGCTACTTAATCATTAAAATTCTCAGTAATTGTTTAAATGAACAGAAAGATTAGTATAAAATTACATAGGAAGAGAAATAAGAAAATTATTTACAGAAATATCAACACAAAAATACAAGACTAGCAAGATCTTCGTTAAAACTGTCATATTATTTCACAAAAAAAAAAAAAAAGGGATTCAAAAGATGCAGGATATTCTGCACAGAAGAATAAATTTGAGTTGAGTTCTTAGATAAATACCTCCTTCTTATAACACCTTTTCCCCAAGTTACAATCCCAAGATCCCATTGTTTCACTCATTTTTTATTTTTTTTTAAATCTTCAAGTTGTGGAAAACACCAAATAATTTCTGGAGATGTTTCTGTTTCATCAACTCCTTCAGGTATTTCAGGTTGTTGAAAAATTAAGTGACCAAAATTTCTAATCACTTTGAAAACTTTACCTTAGTTTTATTAGTAGAGAAATCATAGCTGAAATCTTATTCAGTCATCTTTCTGGCATAGCTTATGTCTCTCCACAATGACCCCAAAAATACTTTAGTATCAAATAGAGAATAGCTCAAAATCATGTGTTGTTCTTAACAGATTTGTGTCCAAAAGCATTGAAATATGCAATAATTAGAGCCAAGAATAAGCTATCACACGGGGGATGTCCTAGCATCCTGTATAAGACAAAGGACAAACAGGTCACTCTTTTTCAGAAAATCGTAAGGATTAACTGAAATAATTCTTTTAAGGGGATTCAAGCCTGTGTTTTAAAACTGCACAGTGCAATTTTCAAACTCAACTAAATGACATAATATGAAACACAGTGGCAACTGTGACAAGGAAGCAACAGCCTTTGGCCTCCTGATCACTATTTTCCAGTCACTTCGATCAGGTCACTGTTGATTTGACTAATCAATACAAAATAGGTGCTTGACAAGAAACAAACTACAAGATAGAAAGAAATGTGGAACATCCCAGGAGAAATTCTGCTCCTTACCTTGGAGCTTTTGCAGAAAATAGGGACTAAATATTTTTGGCAGAAAATTTATTGGATAACGTTGAATAAGGACACATGAGTGTAGCAGGTTCAGCAAGGTGTGAGGCTGAAAGTGCCTCAGGCGGGTATGCAGCACGGTTTCAAGCTTCCTAAACAAGGAAGAAGCACTTGGAGGCAGGTAGTTAAGAGTCCCAAATGGGACAATATATGCAGCAATCTGGTCAGTGGTGAGTCTGTCAGCATTGGAAATGAAACCTTCTGCCACTGCATCAAAGATGGGCTTTGAAAGGATCATCTTTCTGCAGCAATACTGCATGACCTTACTGACCGTTTGAGGATGCATAGTGCAGATGGACTTGGGGACATGTCTTTCCAGAGCCTCTGTAAAAATTTGCACTTTTTGCCCAAAGTATAGGAAAGCTTCCAGTACATTTACCAGTTCATGATCTGTGAAATATGGAACATGCTTCACTGAATGTTTACACAGTGCAGTGACTAAGGGAACTGCCCGAGTCTGACGAAGAACCACCAGTGAATTCAGTATTACGCTTGCAAAGTTCGGGCTTAGCTGGGAAACTGTGTGTAAAGTGACACTGTTCAGTCTGTTTAGCAATTTTTGGCACTGTTTCCCTTCCCTCACAGACACTTGTAATATCTTATAAACCATCACGATTTCCCTGGGACTCCACGTCTCAATGTCTCTTTCTTGCATGTGGTTCACAATTTGTTCCAGCGTTGCACAACTTGGGGTTTCTAACTCAAGCAAACTCTCTCCAAGAGCACAGAGATTTTCAGCAGTCAGCTGTCCCCTGCCAAGCCGCTCCTCGCTCTCCGAAAGCAGGCTTGTCATCAGTGTGCTCTGGGGATCTATACGTAACTTTATCAAAGCCTGCAGTGCATTCAGCAGCCCCGTGTTTGACAGTTTTGAGGATTCAAATTCAAATTGGAAGCATAATGCCCTGAAAACTTCATTCTCTAACAGTCCAGGGTTCTTAAGACCATTGTCACCCACCTCAACTTCAGAAATCCTCTGCAGGGCTCCTGAGGCCATAGTATCAGACATAACCTCTAGAGAGCTAAGAAAATAAAAAACCTCTTTTGACGTATAAAGGTTGTCCAACTTCTTGAAAAACAATTGTTCATCCATCCACACATTATTTGATTTAGTACAGTTCCTGTTATCTCCACAAAGATGCACAGTTTCATTAACAGAAAGTGTCTGCATCTGCAGTTGTACATGTTTTTTCCTACAAAACGTATACTGAGATTTATCTTTGACACTCAGCATCCTCTTGGCCACGCAGCTACAGTTTTGGGGTTTTTGCTGCCCACTGATGAAGTTCAACCTTTTGCTTAGGGTCATTAAAGCAGACCTGCTTGCTGGTGTGCTGGATGAATACAACTGGAAACTTTTTCGGCTAATCAAAGCCATATTGAATCAAGTGAGTTCTGAAATGACACCTAGGGGAAGAAAAATAGTTATGTAGCCTGGAAAACAGCACCAGGATCACTAAAATGCAGGGAAAAAAAGCAACCCCACTCCCTTTGGTGGTTGGAAAGACGAGCAGGATCCCTCTCCCCCAGAGCAGCAATGCCGGGCGCTGCGGGCCCCGTGTGACAGGCTGTGCTCCCGCAAGGACACTCCGGCAGACGAACAGCACACGGTCACCATCGTTCCCCCGGTCAGGAGCCGCGGGGCGCCACTCTGCCCGCCACCCCCGCGGCCGGGGCGGCAGCACCGGCGGGGCCCCTCCATCCCCCTCCGCCCCAGCACCTACTGCCCCAGCCGCGGGCCGGGGCCGCGTTTTTCCGCCCCGGGAGGCCCCCGGCCGTGCCGGGGCAGCCGCCGCAGCCTCACCTCGGCAGCCATCACACGCAGCGCGGCGCCTGCCGGGACCTTCCGGCGTCTCCGCCCGCCCCGCTCCGCCCCGGCCCGGCTCTGCCTCCTCCCCGCTCTGCCGCTGCCTCCGGCCGGGCTCAGCCCTGCCTGTGCAGCCCTGGGGCGGCGGCTGGCGCTTTGCTTTGCTTCCGCAGTGGGATCCGTGCTCGTGTGCACCGCGTCCTTCAGCGCAAGTACTCCCGTTCCCCGCTCGGGGTACAGCGGGCGGAGCAGCAGGTGCGCGGGCGGAGGGTTTCTGTTTCGCTTTTGTACTTGGCCCTAGCATGCTTCTGAGCAAGTCGCAAGCTGTTGAAAAAGGGGCTTCGGAATGGCTTCATGGCTCAAGGCAGGGTCCCACAACCTGGGTTTAAGCCGCAGGAGAGTTCGTGGAGCTCTTCTGGTTGATGATCGAAAGAAGACATTCTTTTAAGTTTCGGAAGGGTGGAACTCCTCCATGTGTGCATTTCAGCTTGAGTGAGGATCAAAGGAATTTATCCATCCACCGATGACATAATTAACAGTGTGTGCACTGAGTGCCTTGCTTTTTTTGATCCGGTCCGTGGCCGCGCAGTTTGTGTTTGACAGAGCAGGTCCACGGCGTGCGCGGTCCGGCCTTGCCGTGCAGCTGTGGCAAGGTGCGGTGCAGGCAGTCCGGCATGGATTGTCTGCTCCTACACTCTGCTGCCTTGGGGAGCTGCTGCACTCCCTGCTGAGCTGCTGTGGACTGATAGCTCTCTGACTGTTCCAAGTATTGGATCAGATGAGCTGGAATTTGCAATTTCATCCTTAGTTTCATGTTAAGCCCTGGTTTGATCCAGCAAGTCACAGGTTGTTTTCCCAGTTTAAACGTTGTTTTTTGATGCGTCTCTACCAGCACAAAACATGTTAAAGGCTGCCGGTGTGGTAGTACTATTAAAGTTACAGGGATTTCTCAGAGAGCTTGATATCTCAAGAATTACCTTATTTCCCTCTATTTCAGTTGAACTTGTATCACGTCAAGGGAGTGTGGGCAGGATGCTCATCTGAGAGCAAGTGTGTTCCTGGTTTACGGTTCTTCATCTGCAGGTAGGCGTGACTGATTTTTCTCTCTTTGAGCAGGCATCACTTAGCAGTCTGTGCGCAAAGATCTTACGGGTGATGACAGAGAGAAGACGTGTTTGCAGAGAGAAACTTTTCAACATGTTGCAGTTTAGATCAAATTATGATTGAAGGAATTTATTGGTCTGTTGTTGACATAATTAACTACTGGGGAATTAAATTAACTAGTCAGTTAATTGAATTATATAATAAAGATCAATAGCAACAATGCAATAGATATAATAGTAGGCACCTGGAAAATGTTAATAAATGCCACAAACATTTAAGCAGCTTTCTGTATCTACTTCCAAGGAATTGTCTAATTGTGTTTTCTCCCGTTGCCACAAGGATTCATTCACACTTTTGCATACACATGCAAAAACACCCTGTCTCAGAAGGTTGGGCATGTGCATCTCCAGCATCATTGGCTCTTCTGGCTGTGTGGGTTCTCTCATTTCCACGTGCCATCTGTAGGAGGTGTGGTCGCTCCAGATTTTTTTGTGTCTCTATCGGCCTATTCACCAGTGAAAAAAAACTCCCTCCAAGTTAACATATATGCACCAAAAATATGTGTGGCTACTTTTTGCACCCTTTATAGTTGCAATGCTAGCTGGAGTAGAAAGCTCACAATATCTTACAGGAATCCTGGCTGCTCTGCCTGACCTAGGCAGAGTTAGGGCAACATCTTACCATGTCAGACCATATCCTGACTGCTGTTCTTTTTGTTGCCCTCTCCATCCCTCCTGCTGTTGCAAATTTTTGTGTTTCTCTTTTAACAGCTTCCCCAGAACCTTGTTCTAACAGACTCTTGTTGGTAATGCCTAGGTTATAATGTTGGCGGCTTACTCCTCAGCTTTTCTTGTATAGAAGGTTTCTGTGCTATGGTGTGGTCTTAGTGGGAAACTGATTACCTTTCTCCTTTTCTAAAGTATGAGCAAGAGTGTAGCAATGAAGCAGTGCTTTGTTTTTATACATTTTATCCATTTGTGGTCGGGTGATGCCACCTGCTGACAAGAGAGCTATGTGAAGACACAGCACATGACCAGAATGAATCTGTATTACTATAGGGATCTGAGGGGGTTTAAACTGTATTTACACTATTTTATGTGAATCGTCATAATTAGTGCATTTCTTTCTTTTGGAAAAGGAAGGTGAAAGATCATTTTGAGGATTGTTTTGTTGTATGCACCTTCTGTGCACACATGCACGTGACACCAGTTATGTAAATGAATTTATTTAAAGGTGTTAAGGTAATTACTAATAATTTAAGATAATATATGTAACTAATTTAAAATGAAAACTAAAATGGAAAACATAGTAAAAGAAAATACAATGAAAACCTAAAAATTTTCAAAAAAATTACATTTTTCATGAAATTCACATTTGGTGCAGGAACTCTTAAGAGCCTATTACTTAATTTTGCTACTTTTGATATATAATTATGCTTTAAAAAAAACAAAACCAAACCTTCTGTAGGAAAAACCTTTTGCAGTACTGTGGGGAGAAATATTCTGCCATATCAATGGAGTACAATATTCTTATACAATTGAACTGTTTGTTTTTCCTTGAGAGAAAGAAAAAAAAGAGGTAACCTCAAATTACGTAGCCACAAATTTCTATAACTCACCGTGTCTGGCTAGGACACTGAATGCTTTCTGTAGTTGAAACTTTGTGGAAGCAATAGGTGAAGTACTGCAAACTGGGCTCAGGCACGGGAGGGGTACCTCAGACTGGGAATTGAAAATTTCTTAGTACTAATTCTAGGTATTTGAGTTCTACTGCACCTCCTTAGCAGAGACAAAACATTGACAGAAAATTAATTTGCAATATCCACTCTAAAGGCATTCTGCTTCTCTCTCCTATTTACTGCTCCCTGAAGTTACATCTGTGGTGTTCTCTGTGTCAGAATAATGAAAGAAAACTTCTTGCATTCAAATTTTCATGGGACAGCTGAATGGATAAGGATATGCATTTCATCCTTCCTGCTGCTCACAAGGCACTTGGTGACACCATGGCAGATTTCTCTAAAATTGTTTCTTACTTTTAGGAGAATAAAACCCCTAAGAGCCAATTCTGTAGTTCACAGAATCACAGAATAGTCTACATTGGAAGGGACCAAGAAGCATCATCAAATCTAACTCCTCAAAAGTGAATGGCCAGTATGGAATCAAAACCAACTCCTTGGTGTTATTGGCATGGTGTTCTGACCAACTGAGCTAATCTCAGGGTCAGGTTGCACTTGTGTAGGGAGTTCCTTTTTGAAATAAGAAATTAAAGTCAGTGTTTGTGCTCCAAAATACATAGTGGACAATAAAGTATAAAGTCATTGCAGCAAAAAGTACTGATTTCAAAAAAGAAGAAACTGAGACTGTAAACTTTTTTCCTCAGGCTTTGTAGATTGACTTCACCAGGTCCATGTCTTGTTTTGTTTTCAAAGACAGCTCGGAAAAGTGAACAAAGCAATCCCTAACTTGAAATGGAAAATATATAATAATATAATAAAAATAGTATATATTTTCATGTTGTGTTGTTTACAAACTATATTCTTGATATCAGAGATATTGTAACATTACTGCAGCATCAAAGCAGTACAGTACATAGAACCAACATCAAACATCCTTTTCAACTTGATCTACAAAGCTGGCTTGTGAGAAATGGCTTCACTTCAGAGTAGATGCCTCATTTCCAAGTTAAACACCTAGGCTGGTATCTTTATCTCTTTTTAATCTCATAAGCAAAGTAAAATCTTGCTGTTCTGTTTACAAGAAATTCACTTTTTAAATTCTTTTTTCCCCTGCAGTGTCTCTAAAAAAAAAATGTGCTGTGAGTCAAAAAGGAGGTTTTTGCTCCTCTATGCAACACAAAAGGGACAGGCAAAAGCTATAGCTGAGGAAATATGGCAGCAAGCAGGTGCCCATGGACTTGAAGCTGATATGCACTGTATAAGTGAAATGGATAAGGTGAGATACTCCATGCTGTTTTTAAAAATATGTATTGAAGAACTGAATTCTTCACATGCTAGAGTGGTGGCTCTTGATAATCATGAAAGCTAGCAGATGCACCCACCTAAAAAGCACCATCTAGAGTCAAATTTTTTGTTCTTTGTGAATCAGTAATTTCAACCAATGCTTACAGTTGCTTAATAGCCTTCTGCCAAAGATATGTCTTGTGGGTTTTCTTATTAGAACTGTAAATTAATATGTCTTTATCTCTTCTCTAACAATGCTTCAGTGAGTTCTTGAAAACTTTTTATATATACAGTAGTGAATGAATTCTGTATTTACAGGTCAGGTATGCTGTTACTAGAAATTACGCTTTTTTCTTGTTTGTTTTGTTTTTTGTTTTGTTTGCTTGTTTGTTTGTTCTATTTCTTTTGTTGCATTTATGTTCTGTGTTCTGTTACCTGTGGGCTCCAGCATGGCCTGGAGCTTTTGTGGGTTTTTCTTGTGTTACTTAGCATATGCACTCATTTCAGTTCCCACAGGACTTACTTCAAGTTATGTTCTAGAACAAAATTAGAAGCCTGGCTGGAACCAAGATGTGGCTTTTTATTACTTGCGGTTATCCAAGCGTAAGAATGTGAAAACTTAGTTGTGTAACTAAGAGCATTACAGACTGTAACTTCCTTCACAAAGTACTCTCAACTGTATGCCCTCAAACAAAAACATACAAAAAACAATCAAAACTTGATAGCCTGGTATTTCATATGAGATGAGGAGAAAATTACATCGAAAAGAATTTCTTTCATGCACTTGAAAATGTGAGATATTTTGAATGAATGTGCAGTAAGTATGTATCAAGTGTTAGTAAGAGACTTTTATGCAGTCAGCAGGGAATGTGAAGATTCTCCTTATATTCTTGCATTTAATTTCATCTGCATTTGATAGGTTTGGAGATTAATTTCAGGAAGGTGATAGTCAGAACATTTCTAGACCTGTTATTTGCCTAACAAATAAATGTATTTTTCTAAATTTGGCAAGACAGTTCAGAGCTGCAAATTAATTATGAATTGAGAATCTGAGAATTGCGCATTGAGGGAAAAAAGTAATTTTTGTAGCTTTGTAAATTTTGTCACATATAAGCTTCTGGTTTTTTCCCTACTTGTTAGTTAGAAAGTCTGTCTTTATGTATTTTTTGGGTATTTTGAGACCTTGTGAAGGTCTGTGGATGGAATAGGTGGTTACAGAGGCAGTACTCGTAATGTGATCTTGCCATTCAAAAGTGAATGGTCAAATACTGCTCATGTCTCAGGTACACTGCCTGTTTCCATGTAGTGTCTCACATACAGTCCCAGGGGTGAGATAAGATCATTAATCTTTGGTTGGTTATGGTGATTATGTTTTATGAAGACTGAAATGAAGTGGAAGTGAGGTAGGGGCAGTAAAAAAACAGGAGGCTAAATGGAGATCATCTTGGGTCACAGTGTGTGTAGTCAGCCTTGGGTGAGTTACCTGAATATTTGTCATGGTATGTGAGACAAACCTGTGGCTGTCTGATCCCATCCTCTTCTTTCAGCAACCATATACAGCTTGAACAGGCTGCTCACTGCTCTTGTGTGGCTTTGCTGTCCTCAGCTAAGGAGAACATTTGAAGGAAAGATAAAGAATGAGACAAACCTGAAACACAAAGGATATAGGAAGAAGTGGAAGATAGAGTAAGAAACTGTAAAGTTGTGTTAGGTTCTTGTTGGTCTGGTGATGTAGCAGACTTCACAGTAATTGATACAAATTATTGCAGAACCTTTGTCACCAGATGTTTGGCTTTCAAAAAGTGTCTGATTTTGCAGACAAGACTCTGCAGTGGAATAAGCAAGAATTTAGCAAGCTAATCATGCCTCTGTTCTGATACACCACTTCATACTTCCTCAGCTTTTATCTTTCTTGTTTTTTTAATGGAGCTCATTTTAGTGAATGTATATTTTCATGTGATTCCACAGACCCTTACTTTCTTTATTTCAAGAATTTGCTTTTCCTTGTAACTGCAGTAATCACCTGTGGCAATGCACTGTGGAAGCTGTGGGTCTGTGCTTACCGAATCAGCTGTGCAAGTTTTGGAAATCTAAGTCCTTATTGCAACAGGAACCTTAAGGCCTTTTTTTGTATAACTTGGGAGTTCAGTTTTGAAAGTCTCAGGATTTTGTGAGTACTTGGAGTTTGCCTGAACTTGTAAAAGACTCTCTGTTTGGAAGGTTCCTGGACCCACAACTCATTGAAGTCTGGCAGACTGTGCAGGGAATATCCTTGCATGTTTACTTTATTTGGTTATGCTTCTCTATACCTCTGCTGTAAGCCACTGTCAGAGGCAAGACATTTAGTAATATAAGTTTACCATACAACTGCTTTTAGCTTCTTCAGGAGAGATTTGGAAACACTGCCAACAGCAAAACCCCTTTAGTCTGCTTCTGTGTATTCCTAGTCTTTTTGGGTTGTAGGTGTCAGGTAATTTTTTACATGACTTGACAAGGAGATAAAGTTTAAGTGATTTATTGAGGGAGGTGCTTAGAACATAACTCCTCAAAATCTGGAGTTTTGAATTGCAGTCTTGAAACTGCTCTGAGTGAAACGCAGCAGCTCTTGCAGTCTTTATTTTCTCATAGTCCTATTATTTTTATTAAACTTGGAATGCTGGGAGATGATTTAAACTGCAACCCACAGGGAGCAGTAGAAGGAGCTTAGGTTGCTTATTATGGCAAAAAGGAGGCTAAGGAGTGATCCAATAGCAGCCTGTGTGAGCCAAACTGGACAAGAGGAGGCCAAATCCATCGGGTGCTGCCTGATAAACTCAGATTTGACACTAGTGGAGAAGTTCGGCATGGAAGAAGCTGCCCAGAAAAGGGAAATCTCTACCCTTAAGAGTTTTCAAAATTCATCCAGTTATAGCTGAGTGCAGTGCTGTTAGTTGCTTTCACCTGGGGCATAGGGAGGGGCTAGGTGGTCTCCAGAGGTCACTCCCAAACGCTGGGACTGGAGCTGTGTTTCACAGAGGTCACTACCCATAGGCCATAGAGACACTGCAAGAGAAATTTGTGCAGGTGACCCAACCACCAGCACGGTGGCACTGTGCTGCAGCCTGCTAAAGATGAGATAGTCAAAGTTCTGAGTGCTTTTCACTTGAGAAGTAATGCATGGTTACATGAGATCCGAATTTATGGAACTGACACACAGTCCCTACTACGGGCAGTTCTTGTCAACCTGGTATAGTGGGAATAGCCCCATGAAACTCTGGGAAATGTGGGAGACCAGTATTAGCAAAGGAGAGACAAGTGAATTGAGAACAGGGTGAATGGGCCAAAATGAATCAGACTGTAGAGCACTGTGATTATGATTCTTCAGAGCTACATTAGTTTCCCCAAAAGCACTGGGGTTTTTTTGGGTATGATGATCTCAAAGGTCTTTTCCAACCTAGTTAGTTCTGTGATGCTGTGATTCTGTAACATGGAAGTTATCGGACAGGACCAAATGATACTTAATGGAACTTAGAAATGATCCTATGGTTTGTATGACCACACCCCATTTATCTTTGTGAAATCATGAGATTATGACTGTAATCATATATACAAAAATACTTTTTCCATTTGACAAATAAAATTCTGAAAGATCTGTTTATTTTATCTATCCCCATGCAATTGTGAAATATTCTTCATGTATGTATTAGCCTGCTCAAAATGCTGCCCTTGGACATCGTTATATGGGATCATAGGATATTTCAGGTTGGAATATGCTTCATGAGGTCATCTTGCAGCTAGGTCAGTTGAGGTCAGAGCAGGTTCTTCAGGGCTTTATCAAACCTGGTCCTGAAAACTCCAAATATGATCATAAGTTGCATCCCCAAAATTACTTGTAATTACTTGAAAGGCATTCTGTGGTTTAATATAGATAAAATGAGATTTAATGGGAAGAAGAAAGGTGGGAGACAGAGTATCTAAGGTCACAATTATGTATAAATTGGCACCTTGTAACTTAATTTGTACTATTCCTTGTAGTATAACCTGGAAACAGAAAAGGATCCTGTAGTTATTGTTATTTCCACTACTGGGACAGGAGACCCACCAGACACTGCCCGCAAGTTTGTAAAGAAAATTCAAGACAAGACCTTGCCTCCGGACCATTTTGCACATCTCCAGTATGGATTGCTAGGTGACTTAGTATTTTCTATATTATTGCAGAACTTGTTTGTCAGTGAATCTTTTTTTTTTTTTTTTTTTTTTAAATTTCTGAATAGGTGGGTTGGGCTCTTCTAAATGCTTATAAAACATTTGTTTTTATAAACAGTAGTTTTTATATAATGTCCTCTATGAGCAATAAAAGAAAAAAAGTCATAAAAATTATCTGAATGGAAGCTACCAGTGTGATTTTTATAGCTTAATCTTCTTTGAATAAAAACCATATGATATAAGCTATCTATGACTGTTTGAAGTTTAGATTTCATGTCAAGACTTTACAGAGATTAGTAAACTAGATTAGTTTACTTGACTCTGTGAGTCACTGGGCATTTTTCTCTACAGAAGGAAAGGCAGTATAAAATGTTTTTAAAATTAAAAACCTTATATCTTCCCATCCTTTTAAATTTGCAATAATACTTCAGTTTTGAATGTTGTACGCATCAAGAGAATGAATGTATCTTCAGCTTAAAGATGGATAAGCAAAATACAGATTTGGCAAAATGTATGATAGATCTTGAGCTGATGGTAAAGTTGGTTTGTTGAGTTTTCAAATTTCATTTATAAACAAACTCCAGAAATATCTATTTGAACCTAGGTTATTATTACCTGACAAGTTTAAGTTGATAGATGGCAATGAGGAAACTTCTAAGTTTCTAATAAGGAAGGGACCCATTAGAAGGAAATATCTACTGGATATATAATGTGGAAATCTTAACTATATGCATTCAAATCATGTAGCAGTTTGAGAAGCTGTTATGCTATTGCCAAGTTACACAAAACAGTATGTGGTGAACAACATTGAAATGGTCAGGTTTTTCATAGCTGACAACATCCATATGTGTATGTGTAAAGATAAATATTGTATTAACACTGATTTTTATTATGGCAGAAATTATTATGGTGTCTAAATTACAGTGTGATTCAAGTTTAACAAGTTATCAGTCTTCAAATACATTCATGGTATCCATCTACACTGGTCCAATGAAATGTTTGCTCCAAGTACTGTACTTGAGAGAAAGCAGAAGTCCTCTTAAAAGGGGAAAAGGAAAAAAAAAAAGGGCTGTTATAAGGAGAGAGGAATGTTCCATTATTGGGTGGCATCATGGTTTTACTGCAGCCAGAAACCAAGACCCACCCAGCTGCTCTCACTCTCCCAACCTCTCCCTAGTGGGATGAAGGAGAGAATAGGAAGGGTAGATTTGATTACACTCATGGGTTGAGATAATGACAGTTTAAAAAGCCATTAACACAATTAAAGCAAAACAATGAATTCATTCACCCTTCCCCATGGGCAGGCAAGTCTTTCAGCCACCTCCAGCAAAGCAGAGCTCCATCACAGGTAGCAGTGATTCGGAGAAATAAATGCCATCACTGCATATGTCCTCCCTTTCCATCTTCTTTATATTGATTTGTGCTGAGCATGATGCCATGTGGCATGGGATGTCTCTTTGGTCATTCTGTTGGGATCCCAGCTGTGTCCACTTGGTGTACCCCCACCCTACTTGCTGGAGAGGAGAGGCGAGGCAAGGCAAAGCCTTGGCTTCTGTATAAGTGCTCCTCAGCAATAACTAGAACATTCCTGAGTTATCCACACTGTTTTCAGCACAAATCCAAAATACACAGAAGCTATGATGAGGAAAACTAACACTATTCCAGCCAAAACTGGCACAAGTGGAAATTATAGTAATTATCTAGTGGTTTGAAATTGCACACAAGAAAGTGTCAGGCTGTGAAAAATTTCAAAAGCAATAGTGTGGATTACTTAGAGAGTTTTTGAAGATGGACCTAAACCCAGTGGTCTTTAGGATTGTTGGGCAAGCATCTCTAAAGAATAGTTGATCATTTTTGTGGGATAGGTCAGTGATTTGGTTGATCTCTTAAAATCTTGCATCTTTCATGGATATGCCTCTTGAGTGCACTGGCTGTTCAACTGGTAACAAAGACCATCTAAAACAGCTTCATAAGAGTTAAAGAGCAGAAAACCCAGTGCAAGTGAAACAAGATCTACAAAATCTTTGATTCCTGCAGAGAAAGTTGCTGGACTATATTCCCTCATGCAAACTTTTCAGCTTTCTTCTTGTCTAAAATCACTTCTATGTTTGATCCTTCTTTTTTCCCCCAAGTGTCTAATATTTTAAAATTTCTTTTAGTACTGTCTCATGTTGCTGATATTATTAACAATTTAATCCTGAAAGATTATTTCTTTTGGTAATTCACACATATTTTATCAGTTTTACTCTTTTTAATTATTTCAGTTCTTTACATTTTTCTTGTTAGAGGAATTTTGTATTTTTAGAAGCCTCATACTAAAGCAGTATTCTTCTGAAATGTGAAATATTGAAAACAAAGTGTTTTCAGAATATTTCTCTGTCTTACAATTGGGAAGGAAGAGCCAATTTTTCAGCCCTATTTTGAGACAAACAGAATTTTGTTTGAAATTCATATACGTGTATGTATATTTCAATGTGGCATCTGAAAAATACACTTAAATATGCAAGTATTTAACTATATATATATATTTATCATGGAAGGCCTTTGTTGGACAGGGCCTTTAAGATCATCCAGTTCCAGCCCCCTGCTATGGGCAGGGGCACCTTCCACTAGACCAGGTTGATCAAAGTCCCATTCAATGTGACCTTGATCACTTCCAGGAATGGGGTATCCACAATTTTGAGCAGCCTGTGCCAGTGCCTCACCACCTTCACAGTAAGGAATTTTTTGCTAACATCCAGTCTAAACCTACTCTGAAACCATTCCTCCTTGTCCTGTCACCACATGTCCTTGTAAACGTCCCCGGTGTCTTTCTTGTAGGATCTCTTCAGTATCTGGAAGGCCACAATCAGAAGACTCCAAAGCCTTCTCTTTTCAAAGCTGAACAAATCCAATTATCCCAGCCTTTCCTCCTAGGAGGGTGATCCATCCCTCTAATCATCTTGATGTCCTCTTGGGTACTTGTTTTAATACATCTTATTGTTCTGTTTGCCTACAAGAAGAATCTGTCCTAACTGTGTAGCCTGGGAGTTGCCTAATTGACACAATTCCTCTTTCCTTGAGTTTGCTAGGTCTGGGAGATTCAGAGTACATGTTCTTTTGTAATGGTGGAAAGACAGTAGACCGACGACTTCAAGAACTTGGTGCTCAGCACTTCTATGACACAGGATTAGCAGATGACTGTGTAGGGTAAGAGCTGAATGGGTTTACAATTTTTTTTGTTCATGATGCAATATTTGTATAGGCATTTGGCTAAATGTTCTGAACCGTTCAAAGTCCATTGAAGCTGGATACTCAGCACCTCATAGAAATGAGTTCTGCCTGAGCACAGTATGCCTTTTCTGTCTCAATTGCCAGAAAAACTCCATTTTTAAAGTGTGAGGAAACATCTGTAATGCCTGGAAAAACCAGTACTTAGCAGTTTTAAAAATTAAGTAAGTCAGAGTAAGTAGAGAGGTTTGAAAATGTTGTTTCTTTCTTATTCTTTTTTTTTTTTTCATTTTTCTCTTTTGGGGATGGGCAGAGGATCACTTTAGAGTAATTATGTAAGAGGATTTCTCTCTTTGCTGTAGAGGAATTGTGTAAGAAAACAACTCTCTGTTCTGCTGTTCTTTGTGGCCGGTAGGCTGCAGTCTTGGCTTAGTTATTTTGAACTGCTGCTTATATTGATTCTGTGCATGATGAGGCAAGGCAGTTGAACACAAACATTATCATAAAACTTATCTCTTGATTTCTGAAATAATAAAAATGGGACATTAGTATAAGCTATTGATGTTGCTGTTGCACAATGAAAAGTTGCATATTCTGCTACCATTCCTTCAACTTTCTGTCATAAAGTTCAGCAAATAAAAATAAAGTTGAGAAACTGAATGAAGAGCAAGGCTGTTATACATTTTAGACTCTGTAAATTTACATAGTGATAACAACTAAATAATTTTTTTTTGACAAAGAAGTAATCTTGGTAACAGCTGCAGATATATATATATTAAAAATGGAAAGTGAATAGTGTTTTTTGCTTTTGTGGTCTTTCATTATTTGTAAATTAACAGTCCAGGAAGTCACAAAAATTCATCCATGCATTTCTTCTCTTTTTTCCCCTCCATTCCCAGTTTGGAATTAGTGGTTGATCCTTGGATTGATGGACTTTGGCTTGCCCTCAAGGAAGCATTACAGTTACAGAAAAAGAAAGAAGACATGAACAATGCTGTTGATCCTGTTTCCAGCTCTCTCTCTCCAGCTCCACATGCTGTGCATGAACTAAAGTTAAGCTCTGAAGTAAAGAACTTGAAGATAGAAGATGAGGGAGCAAGGAATTCTGATACTCTGTCACAGAAACTGGATGACATCAATCTAGTGGATCGAGCTAGAGACACTGAACCTTCACTTGTTCATTCTGTCCCTCCTGTCTCTCAGTCTGCTCTTAATATTCCGGCCCTGCCACCAGAATACATAGAGGTGGAGTTTCAGGACACCCAGGGTGAGGTAAGGACTTCCCTTTGCGTGGGCTAGGTGGAAGCCTCTAGCTCTTGTAGAAGTATGAGTGTATGCTCCTACATAAGGCTCAGAAGAGCACATAACACAGATATGTCCCCAAATGCAGGAGGCTTTTGAATTTTAAGTAAAAAGTCCTTTTATATTGAATGTAGGTGCCACCATGTGGGTTATGGACACTTATGTCAAGATGTAATTCATCTAAAGAGCAAGTTGGTATTGAACTGTCAGGATGGAAAGAATTCAAATTCTCTGTGGCATATAACAGTGAAAACCTCTTTCTGTAGTGAGGAGTACAGTAAAGTTTCTGTTCAAATTCTTAGTGTTTTCAGAATGTGCCAGGAGGCTGTAAAATTGCTCAAAATCTTGTTGCATACTTGTAACGGAGAAACTTGTCATTGTGAAACCATGATCCTTATTTTACTGTGGGAAATGGAAGATAAACTGTAGGTCAAAAGCTGGTATACTTTTCATGTTAAAGCCACATTGAACAAAGACCTGCTGTACTAAGAGAGAAATTAGCATGAGCTGGAAATCATCTCCAGTTGGCAAGAGTGACTCAGATTTTTCTGGTTGCCTGCAGAGGGCAGATGTTTCAGTTATCCATGCAAGGAAGCAGTGAAGACTTGTCTGCTCTTTAAATGACAGGGAGCCAGGAGCTGAGTGTGGTAAGACAGCCATCATTCCTACCACTACCCAAGCAATGCAAACCAGGAGGTGGCAGCCAGGATCAGCCAAGAGTGCAGATCATCAGGCAAGTTTGTGGGAATCTTGGCCAAAGCCAAGAAGCTGGTCTCAAGATCCAGGCCTGGATCAACAGGGTCTGTGTCCAGTCATGGGCGTGGTTGTGATTGAGCTGCAAACCAATATTGATGTGATTGAGCTGCTGTAATACAGCTGAAGCCAGGACTGAAAAACCAGTACTGGGCTGAGGTGGGGTTTCTGGGCCCAGTCCTCTGGTGTGGCTGCTCATGATCGTGAAAGCCCTTTAGTATCCATGACACTCTCTCTGTTGAGACTGTTAATGGAAATGCTGAGAGAATCACTTAGTCTAGCTAGTATAGTTATGGAAGGGGTTATGGATTTAAACACTGGATAAATTTGCTTTTCTTTTCAACCTTGTATTGTTGGATTTGCTTGGCTTGTTGAATTTAATAATCCAAATTAAATTCTTGAAGGTTTATTATTTAGAGGTACTCTTCTTAAAAGACTAATAATTGTGTTGAATGTGCTGCTACAGTTCTTAAAAGAGACTAAGAATAAAGTCAGCATATATTCAGACTGATCCCTGAAATAGTTCATTAGGTTGTTATACTGATGCCTTAACTTTTCTGTATGTAGAAAAAAAAGTTAATTTTGCTTTTGAACATCAAATGGAAAAAGCTGAATCTGCTAATCTGGAACTCAGTGACTGATTATAGTCCAGTTTCAGGTATAAAACAGGGTGGTTGTCTTGAGCTCTGGAAAATATGAAATGCATGTTTGTGTTTTTTCCTTTGGAACTGTTTTTGACACAGTTGAGTAGACCTTATCAACAAGTGGGTTCATGTTTGGTTTTGCAGGTATCACACAATTCATGTCCTTTTTTGGACATCTCACATTACAACCGCAGCTATGGGTATTTTTTGCCAAACACAGTTGAAGTTGGTGTGTTTTGAAATGCATCAAATCGAGGTTTGAATATTTCCAGAAACTCCCTGCCATTTAAAGAATGCCTGGTACACGATCTCTCCAGTTACCTAAATGATCTTGTCTTGGGCTGTTGAGTCACAGGGTTGAATTAACAAGCTGCTGCATACTAATAGCAGAGCAGGAAAGGTCTAAAGCATTTGTGGGAAGTGTAAGATAATACAATTTAGCTTAAATCTTGATTTCATTATGCCTTGAATTTGACTTTGAGGGAATACAAATGTAAACAATTACAACAGTCCAGTTGATGCACAATAACTTGATACAACCTAAGCCATTAATCACCATGTCAAAATCTTAAGACTGACAAGGAAACTTCCAACTGTTGGTCACATCTACACTCAAGTAATTCTCTTGTCTCCTTTCTTAAATAGGAAATCTTCAGATTAATGAATATTCTCCTGTTGGTAGGATGATTCCTTTATATTTGACAGAGTATTGTTATGGCATTTGGTATCCCTCCTGCCTCTCTTTATTTTTGTCTGCATTGATCTCAAATTAAACTCGCTGAATGTAGTGATGGAGGAGTAAAGGCTGTAGTCTGATCTTCAAGTGGCAGCCTTTGGTATATGTGATCTGGAATTATTCTTGGTGTCCAATTGTCATACATGGGGCACATTTTTACCTGTGTTATAACAAGATGCTTTCTTGTAGAGTGGGTTTTGCTCATTAGTTCTAATTTAAAACTTCTTTTATAAGTTGCCTGTAATTGTAGACCCCAAATGGACCCCAAAGCCTTCAGCTGTAAACCTGCTATGATGTAATTTCTGTTCTTACTTCTTATGTCCATTCTATATACCTAATAATCCTTTAATTAGGCAGGAGTTTTATGGGGTTTAGCATAAATGCCATTCTCTAATTGGCTATTTTCAAGGCAATTCTTGAGAAATGAAACAGCTCACTGCATTTGATAATAATGTAGGCCCATTAGACTGTTGAAGCCTACTGACTTTTTAAAATTGAATATATGCCAGTTATTGCTTGGATGTGATTTTTTAAAAAGAGCAAAACACTCTATATATATATATAAGATTCATGTTTTTCCTTATTTTGTTTTCTGAGATTGTTTCAAAACCAACCTGTACCAATACGAATTCCTGTATGTCATAGCAAGATGGCATAAAGCTGATTTGCATTTTTAATGTCAGTTTTTGTGTCGTCTTTTTCAGATTCCACATCTGTCTTCACTTATCTCAGAGGGAACAACCTTTGAAGTGCCAGTTACAAAAGCAGTTCAGCTCACTAGGGAAGATGCAATAAAGACTGCATTGCTCTTAGAGCTTGATATTGCAGTAAGTTGGTGATGGCTTTTTATTTAGTGGGTTAAAATAAAGGGTGAAAAACATTTGTGTTATGCATAATAATTGAGGGGAAAAAATATTTATTTGACTGTTTAAAAAGAAAAAATAATTCTCTATTCAATAGGATATCAGCTTAGGCTGATTCATTTTGTACATGTATATTTTGATTTATTCATTGAAAAATAGGACTCTGTGGAAGTCAAAACAGGAACAAAGGGTCAAGTTAATTTCTTTGTTGTTCCGTGGATATCATATTGAGTGAAATACTTTTATGAAGGGAATTTGCAGTGGAAAAAGGCGGTCAGGGAATATTGAAAATTAATAATCTTACAGTTTACAAGTATGCAACTTGAAGAATATTCAGAAACTGTATAGTAAATTGCGACTGTTCATTATTGTGGGTAATCTACACAAGTAGTAGTTTCACTAATAGTATCAAGTGATCTGAATTGTTATCTCTTGAGCACTGTTTCTGCCTTTGACTTTCATTTGCTGTGCCTTGTTAACACACTACTCAAACTGTCAGCCTCAGTTACCCTCAGTTAAAAAACTGGTTTAGTTCATTTAGTGACGATCATATGTTGTATACTGGTTTGAAGATGAAAGGCAGACAGAGTGCTCGATTTTACTTTATAAGACGTCTTGAAAAACAAAGTATGTTGCTTTTGAGTGGTTTCTCAAATTGATAGAATATTACTTTTGGGATATTGTGATTTCTTGCAGTACCTTCTGTTGGTCTATCTTCGCCTAATCTGTCTCAATTTCCATGAGACTTCTTTAAATCTCAGCTATAAATAGGTTCTATTAAGTTTCAAGCAACTGATTCTTTGAACGACATGGTTTTCTGCATGTATTTGTATGTATATATGCATTCTGTCATCAGCACCCAATGACAAGCATTTTCTTGTCTTTTTCACCTAACATTCTTATCAGTCTGTGTGTGCAGGTCACTCACCTGATGCATAAGGGAAACATAATGATGCAAGTGTAATTCTGCACGTTCCTTTAACAGGCAGGAGCTTGAATTGCACACAAGAGTTTCAGCAGTTGCACACAAGAATCTCAGGCAGCTAAATAGAATCTATGTCTTAAGATTTGAATTTTCACTATGCTCTTGTCTTGTTATTTTTCTATTTTCCTTCAAAAAATAAAAGCAATTCTGGTGATTTTTGTCACAATTCATCAAATAGTTTAACCAGCAAATTTTCTTTCAGTGATGATGTATCTTTATAAAAAGTTTCATTAATTATGAGGACTTTATTTCTCTGCTCTTCTCAAACCAGAAAATGTAGAACATCAGTAATTAATGATCTCTGTTGATTATATAACACAACCTCTTAATACGTATTTATTTTTCTTCTGTTTGGGCTGCTCAGCCGTTTTCATTAAAGAGTGTCCAAATATTTAAACCAGATAAAGAAAACCTTTTTCTAATTAGTAAGGTTAAGCCTGGAAAGAAAACATGACTACTTCATTTCTGATGTGCTGAAAATAGCAAAGTGATAGTACAGAATTAAAGAATATTTGATTTAATAGAGTAAAAGAATATTTGATTTAATGCAAGCACAATAGTAGGAAGGTTGTTGTCAGGAATGGGAATGACTTGGTTTGTAGTAAGATTTAATAGAAATGTTTAATGTTTTAAAACAGGATACAGCCTTTGAGTACCAACCTGGAGATGCCTTCTGTGTAATATGTCCCAACAATGTCAGTGAAGTGGAAGAGCTTCTTCACATTTTGGGACTTTCTGAAAAAGGAGATAGCTTCGTTTCTGTAAAAGTTAAGCAGGGCACTAAAAAGAAAGGTATGGTGTTATGCATTGGTCATGAAGCAATGCTCCTTTCTGTATTGGTAGGAATTGATGTGCATAGTTTTGACCATTCTTATCTTTAGTATGGAAACACAGTTGTCTTTCCATGCAGGCACGTAGGAAATCACAGTGATGTGTTAAAAAAGAGGATGCATAAGAATACTGCTGGTGGTTTTACTGTAGATGAGCTCTTGACTGGGATCTGCAGCCTAGGATTGGCATTCATCCATCTCGGTGTTACTCTGTGCTCCTTCATGTTTATGGAGATAAAGCTTTAATCACATAACCTTACAATCCCCCACTTGAAAGTAAAATCTCCTTGCACAACACTGCACGTCAATCTGTTTTACATCCTAAGAGGGCTGCACTCCTCAAGGACAAGCCTTAGTGCATTGCAAGGTGCCTTTTAATGAACCTGTAGGTCTATGGATGTATTCTGCTGACTCTTATGATGCCCTGTGTCAGAAAGAGTAGCTGCTGATTCAGAGTGTGCCTGTGTACTGCCAGCTGGACCTGTGTGAATTACTCCATTCTTGCATTGCAGTCGGTGTCTTAATGGGGCTGCTGAGTTGTGCATTTATTTCCACAGGATGGTGTAGGGCTCTTCGTTGCTCTGGTTTAGAGCTAAATCAGTTCTCATTGTAAGATTGCCTGCATCTTTGAAGGCTGTACAAGTTGTCCATTAAATGTGAGATGTGTGGTGCCACTTTTGTATATTAATAGATGCACATTTTACTTTGTTTTTGTGTGTTTTTTTCTCCCATTGATCTAGGAGCATCTCGTCCACAACACATCCCTGAAAGAAGCACTCTCAAATTCATTCTAACCTGGTGTCTGGAAATAAGAGCAATTCCCAAAAAGGTGTTTATATGTTTTTTCTTCTAAAGAGAAATTAGTAATTCTATGCTATGTGGTCTCTTGCAGATCTGTCCTTGCATTGTGTGTAGTTATGGTATCTCTTTGTGAGTAAGGATTGCCAGTTTGTATGCTAATGTTTGTACTTTACTCTGAGAAAAGTCTCTTCTGGTAGTTTATCTGGCAGGTATTCCTGCTCTACAGTATATTGATTCATGACTAGTCTGGAAGTAAGTAGAAAATTATTAGATAACTTGGTGCCAGATGACTGGGAAGGCTGGATGAACCTAGCCCCATAATCATTTTGAAGCAAACAGTCTTTTTAATCAGAGGGAGCCACATCTGTAAAGTTCTGTTGCTAAAAATACATGTTGTTATATGCAAATAAACCACAATGTCCTTTACATTAACTCAATTGGTCAGAGCATGGTGCTAGTAACCCTTTATGGACCATTCACTAAGGAGCTGGAGTCAATGATCCTTATGGGCCCCTTTCAACTCACAATATTGTGTGAAATCTGTGAAATTTTAAAGATTTTCTTTAACATTTCAGTAACCTAGCAGAATTCAAAGAAAGATTTTTGCTTTTGTAGTATTTGTTCTCACAACATGTATATATTATTTTCCTTTCATTTTTGTGCATGTAAAAAATTCAAAGCTTCTAACTGAAAATACATCTGTATTTCTGGTATTGTCAAAACATATTTTAAAGATAACTTCGTATGAAAGATGAAGCTAAACGATTGTGTGGTCAGGTCTCTGAGGAAAATCAGTTTTCGGGAAGACCTTTTTACTCAGTTTAGTGGATTTTGCAGCAGAAGAGAATCTTCCTGTTGTTTCAACCTTTTCAAAACTGCATTGAATGGTTTTGAAAATTTGTCTCGGCAATAAGGGTAGGCAGAGAGTACTGGCTGGGGAATATCACTGGAGTCAGTTTTTATAACCTGTCTGCTGCATTAAGTCTTCAGCCTAAAATGTGCTTTATGTAACTCCAAACACAAAACTATTGTCTGTAAGCTCTGTGGTTGAGCACACATTGTTTTCCAAGTATTCCTTTGTGTAGAACTTGTCATCTGATTGCATTTGATATTTTCTATCAATTTTCTTTATGCACTGTGTCTATTTCTATCTTCCTTTTTTAAAAGAAACCTGTAACTATTTACATCTGATCTTCACTTTATCTTACAATGCTCAATTTAACTTTCCTTTAAGAAAAGTTTACAATACCAGTATGTAGGCATAAAGTATAGAATAAAACACCACAACAACATTAACATGACTCATTTAATACCATACTTTTTTCTATAGTCATATCTCTTCTAAGATTTTTGTTAGTCATTTCCTGGCTTCTGTAACTTAGCAAATGGTGTTTTGTCTTGAATTGTGTTATCGAGCTGCCTAACAAAAGTGTAAATAGGGGCAACAAGAACACCTTTCAAAAATCTGGAATTTTGGGGGGAATGGCTTGTGCCTGTTTTTTTGTCTTTTGCTCACTCAAGCTAAGTAGGATTTTCTAATGTGCTAGCTTGTTGCAGACATTAGAAGAGCAACCAAAAAAATTGAGAAATAAAGTGTACTATCCATTAACCTAATTCCTGTTCCTAGACAACCCAAGTTTTTCCCATTTTTGTGACTATTTTCCCAAAAGGACAAGTTTTTCTACCCTTCACTCTTTCCATTCTTTCCTACAGGCATTTTTGCGAGCTCTTGTAGAATGTACCAGTGATGCAGGAGAAAAACGGAGGCTTCAAGAGCTTTGCAGCAGACAAGGAGCCTCTGATTACACCCGCTTTATTAGAGATTCTAATGTTTGCCTCCTGGATTTACTTCATGCTTTTCCAAGCTGCAAGCCTTCGCCTAACTTGATAATTGGTAAAAGTGATTTAGATTTAATTAGATTTGGTTTCTGAAAATGCGTCAGACTAAATGTTCAATTTCCCAAGAAAGGGGAGTGACTGTTCAGTTAACTGCTTGAGGAATATTGTAGTTTCTATAGTGATCAAGCTGAAACTCTTGTTGGGAAACAAAGCTCTGTCTGTCGTACAGTTTGTAGTCTTTGGCTTGCTTTCTGCAAAGATTTAGGTTCATACCAGTACTTTGGCTCTGGATTACTCCAGTACATAAAAAGTAAGCATAAGGTGCTTGTAGGATCAGGGTCTTTATGAATCAGTTCATCAATTGCTTACAATTAAAAAAGACATATTTTTACAACTCCTAATTTCTTTGCCAGTGTGGTCTTTTCTTGCACATTTACTTGTTAAAACTGAATGGGTTTCCCACTATATTTGTATTTATGTTATGTCTAACAGACTCACTGGGTTCCTGATATAAAATACTGAAAATGCAACTCTAACCATGTCAAATACATCTGAAGTTGCTGGCAGTTATTTTTCAAATTAAAATCCAGAGTTTCTTAATACTTTCCATAATATGAGTCAAAGAAATTACTTTCCGTGTTCTTTGCAGTCATCTTGTCCACCTTACCCAAAATTGCTGAATGGGTTGAGTGTCTTAAGTGATTTTACCTTTTCTTAACTGCCTAGCAACTATCTTATGTAGCAGAGCACATTTAAAGTATGTCAGGGTTTGCATGTACTGGCAAAAATTATAGTTCTGCTTATATACACATATATATGGATATAAATGTGTGTATATGATATATAGAGGGGGTTGCTTGTTCAAAAAATGCCCTGTGAACTCCTGTGTCTTGTTTTTTCAGCTGATATTTCAAAACTTTGCATAGGTAGTCAGTGGTTTGAGAGTGAGCTGGCACATCTGCTTCTAGGACATTATGTATAGGAAAGTTTCAATTAAGCAATCTCTATTGTGAGAGCTATTGAGCTTATAGAGGAAAGGTGGGGAAAATTAGATTTCCAGCTTCACCTCATCTATTACCTACTGGCATCTCTTCCATACACCTTACAGTCATTTTTGTTTGACCAAAAACCCCATAAATTAACTGTTACGGTGTCATTGCATAGGAACTCTAATTGATGTTCCACAAAATCTAAAACCCATTGAAAATAGAGTTCAGATCTAAATTGCTTGTTTCTGAACCACAAACACTGAATGTTACTAGAATAAAATTACAGTTAAATTAAAATACCTTGTAATCTAGTGTAAACACTCATTACACGATAACTTCGTTGGGGTGAATCAAATTAATGATACTTTCTTTTCTTTCTGTTCTTCAGAACATCTTCCTAAATTACAAGCCAGATCCTACTCAGTGTCAAGGTAATGAAATATTCAAATTGTATTTTCTTATTTATTCAGGTATGGGGTTTTTCTTATATGTGTTTGTGTATGTTATAATCTGAGGAAGCAAGAGAGGAGTGAAGGAGAAAACGTACTTGTCATGCTATTGCAAAAAGCATTGTTTGGCTATTTCAAAAAATACTGTTTTGTGTGTGGCAACGCTTTGGTAAAGCTCTCAAGAGCAAGCTTACACACACGTGAATCTGGTAGAAATTTGGATTCCCTTATGTAGACACTGGCCTCTGAGTCCAGCCTTAAGACAATTTCTAACTAAATACAAATATAAAATCTAGCTGAACATTGAGAATCTTGATTCAATTGAAATGGTTTGGGGCTGCAGACAGACCCGCTGCAAGATTGTACAGCTGTCTCTCAGGTTTTGGGTTGTTTTTTTAATATTTTTGTCTTTGCAGTTCAAACTTATATCAGCCAGGAAGGCTGTGCTTTGTATTTAACGTTGTGGAGTTCCCTGCTGGCCCCTCTAGACCAGTCTCACGGAAAGGAGTATGTACAGGGTGGCTTGCTGAGTTAGTTGCACCTCTACTGCACCCCAGTAAAAACTCTCTGGATACAAAAGGAGAAAGCTCTTCAGCTGAAAAGGTATGAATATTAGATCTAAAGCCATTAACTGTTAAATTTATATATGTTTGAAACAACTGCAGGTTTCTTCGTTCACTGCTGTGATGTAGTGCAGGTGTTTTGGCAGCATACACCTTAATTTTACAGTTCTACTGTACTTCTGTATAACATGTCCAGAACGTCATTCCTGAACATTTAAGTTAAATTTTACTTATCTGAGTATACCTAAACTGTGAAATTTCCCCTTGCTGAAAGGCCAGAGTTGTTTTCCACCTCTCTGTAGCCCTAAGCATATCTTGGAGGATGTTTTCATGGATTAAGCTACCACTGTGTAATTAAATGGTTATGACTCTTAGCATCACAAGAGAGAGGCACTTGGTTATTTCCAGGAAACAGTGGCTGGTAATAGGGGAGAAACTGTAAAACTCACGCTTCTTGTCAGGTCTTCCAGAGTCTGCAAAGGCCAAGTTATTGAATATGAGGACAGTCATCTGTGTTTTTTTCTCATGTGTGTCAGTGATTATTTTGCACAGTTGATATTACTGGGAGAAGGTACTTTTTAATTTTTTTTTCCTCATTTCATTTTGTGGCAGAGATTCTGTGTAATTAATTGATATCAAAGTCACTAGGTCTAAGCTAATTATTAAATAATTGACATTCTACTGTATAATTGATATGTGTCATATACATATCTTTTCTCAAAAAGAACTACTGGCAGCCTAATCTGTATTTGATTATGAAAAATGGAAACAAGCATAGAATTCAGTTGAAAGAAAACTGTGCCAATAATTCAAGGTGCCAGTCAGACAAAATGGGAAAACACACCATACAAGTTATCTTCATTTTTTAAAACAAAACTAGTCTGGATAAAGTTTAGAACTATTTAAATCTACTGCACTTGCTCAGCATAGATAAATGTGTGGCAATGCACATAGATTGCAGAAATAAATGGAATAACAATACAAAAGAGATAAGTGTGATCATATGCAAAAATACATTACATTAATTGAATACACATTATAGTATGTTTCTGGTGTTTACCGTTTACAGTCTGATTTGAAAGAATGACCAGTTTGGAATCATTAATGGGGTAAATAGCCTCCTAACTCAAGTGTGATGTGAAGTGTAATATATATAAGTATTGTTCCCCACCAGCAGGAATTATTCTATTTTTTTTATCATCATGAAACTAGGAAAATAATGCTTTTTAACATTGTTATGTCTGTAGTGAATTAAAGTACAAAAAAATGAGTAGTGCTAAACCATTCAGATTTACACAAGGTTTAAATAACTTGGTCTAGTGTCTTTCTCCTTCATTAAACTTGAAAGTAAATTCAAATCCTTTCATAATTAATGTGCAAAATAAATTGGATATTTGCTTATGATTTTAATGGATGAAGCTCTGCTATGGCTGCTGTTGAGTCTTGAATAATCTCTTGGAATTAAAAAGAGTAATCTCTTGTTTTCAATAGATTATGTTGGACGTGTCTCAGAGGATAGGTATGGAGCTCCTATGAAAATATGGCTTCCTTTCTGACACAGATATGAAAATTAGAATTACTATTTATCACTAGGATTATATAAAACATTTTCCAAGTTCTTTTAGCTGTTATGTGCCTCCCCGCCATCCATATGCACTTCTGGAAATCCTGTCAAACTTTTATGAAAATAAAGAAACCAGGCTCTTTCTTTACCAGTAGGCTTCAATTCAGTATAAACAAATCCTGACCTCCCAAATCCTGACAATATTAAAAAAGGTTGAGTTGCCTTTAATAGCAATTAACTAACTTTATTTCTCTTCAAATGCCAACACCAAACTTCTGTACATTCTCTAACAGTATTCCCCAAATCTGTGGTGCAATCAACTTTCATATTCAGAAACTCATGCCTGTGTGTTTTATCCCAGTTTTCCTCCAGATGGATTAATAGGTTTGTAAATATGGTGTGGTTTTGTTGTTTGGTTTTTTTTCTCCAGAGACTTTTGAGAGATTTTATTCTAAATGTCTTTGTGGCATTAAAGATGAACTCTGAAGCTCAGGATTTGGAAGGGTGTGTGGTTACACATGCTGTGTAAATATCCTGAAGGTTCCAAAAATGTCATGGTGTTTTCACTGCTTAAGAATTCCCTTCAATTATATTTTATCTAATTTAATTTTAGATCTCTATTTTTCCTCGTCCAAACAACGCTTTCCACTTACCTGCAGACCCATCTGTGCCGTTCATTATGGTTGGTCCAGGAACAGGAATTTCACCTTTTATTGGTTTCCTACAACATAGGTATGTACCAAGTTGTTACCTGGAGAACAGCCTTTTTATGTTGAGGAGAAATACAGCCTGAGGGTTTGAGTATAAATGCAGTTAATTTTTTTTTTCCTTTTTGTAATGGTGGTATGCTGATTATAAGCAGTCTTAATAATTTTAAACAAGCATTGCTTGTGTATTTATTTGTTTTTCAAAGCAATAAAACTTACATTTTCATCTGACTGTATTTACTATTCATAGTAGATATATGAAAATTGGGTGAATTGCAGAAATAATAATAAGAAATTAAATCCTTTATTCATTTGTGTTGCTGGTGGAAGTCCTGTAAGAGGATGATAGTTTTTGTAAAGTGTTGATCTGCTTAAGTTTGTTATTCAAAATCCACTTCCTTGAGAAGTGGCATCTGTATGAAAAGGCACGATGAAAGTCAAGTTTTATCCCTTTTTTTCTCCCATATTCTCTTATTTCTGTGTGGTTTACATTTCGATGTTTTAAGGTAAGGAGCTTGACACCAGAACCTTCAACTCAGCAGTAGTCTTGGTGTTTGGGAGTTTGTATGTGAGGGAAGGTGGATCTCTTATTTTCCCTTTCCAACTCCAGCAGCGTAATTTTGCCAGGCAAAGAGATGTTCAAAAAGTGACAGCACATCACCAAGAATATGTAAAAACTTGATCATTCTGAGGAGAAGAAGAACAGGAGTAGTGAAGTATTTGGGTGGGAATGGTTCTAAGTTTTAAAGGTAGCCAACACATATTACAACATGACTCATTAGTTCCAGCAAAATAGTGGCGTTTCTTGGGTCCTATAACAATTTTAAAAACATTTTATTTGAGAGAAAAATGAAACTTTGACATGATGTTTCTAACTCCATGCTTTGCTTTAACCAAATCATTGTGTACTCCTTAATTTTGGTTCTCAAGTATACCTTTACCTGTCAAAAATATTTTTCATTTCATTTAAAGTATAAAAGAAATCTCTCTCTCACAATGTAACTAGAAAATGGCAGCTAAAATTCATTTAAAATAATATTTCCAGCATTATTTCAAGAAAATGAAATTATTTTTCTGATGACTTGGTAGTTAATAAATTGCTATTCACAATACCTAGCAGGTATCTATAACTAAACGGAAAGCCTTCTAAAACTGCTGAGTTTTCCCAGGTGGTATTACATATCTTCCTATGAAAGATAAAAGGTAGTGATCTCCTTAATCAGCAGTCAGGATTATTTTGTGAGATGTTTGGATGTGTCAGTCTTAACTATTCCAATATGAAACTGTTGCCAAAAAAAAAAAAAATGAAGTTGATTAATCTTGAGCTGGTCTGAAAGTGATTAGTCAAGAAGATCAAGTGAGGGTTTGACTTTGATTTACCTAAATTGTTTCACGTTTCTGCCAATCCAAAGGTTTTTATAAAATGCTACTTAAATGAAATTATGTTATAGATGTTCAAGATTCTGCAGTTGATAAAACAGTCTTGGATTTTTTTTTGTCTCTTCAGGCAAAAGCTCAGAGAACAACATACAGACTGGAAATTTGGAGAAACATGGCTCTTTTTTGGTTGTCGGCATCAGGATCGAGACTATTTGTTCAAGCAAGTTCACTATTTAACATCCATTTTGTATTCATGAGGGAATGCTCATCTCTGAGCCATTGCTAACAGGTTTTTATTACCTTTCAGAGATGAGCTCCAATGTTTTCTTGAAAATGGAACCTTAACTCATCTTAAGGTTTGTTTTTCAAGAGAGTCTTCAACTGCGGAAGTGGCCCCACCTAAATATGTGCAAGACATCCTTAGGATTTGTGCTAAGGAAGTTGCCAGAGTTCTGCTTAAGGAGGGAGGTTACTTCTACGTCTGTGGGTGAGTAGAGTGGAAATGGACTGTTCAGAAAGAGAGTAGCAGAAGTTTCAGGCTTTAGAAAGACTTAGAGCTGTCTGAAAGAAAGGACCAGTATGATGCTGAAAGAGCCTTCCTGGAGAGCTAGACTGCCATCCTTATGTCCACTCTTTTCCAGTATAATCTTGAAACACATCTTGTAACCACATAGTTCCACTGATTGTTTTAGTCACTTACTATTTATTTTCCTTTTTTTTTTTTTTGTTCAGCATTCAATTAAATGATAGGAGATTTCAAGCCAATAGATATCTCTTTAGAAAATGAAATATATGAATAGATGTGATGAGAAACTGCTCATCTGTGAGACAGTAGCAGTCTTCTGCTATGTTCCTGCTGTGTTCAGGTTTGGGTGTTCCAGAATTCTAAAGCACTGTTGTAGTAATAAATTTTACAGTGGGAGGTTTTCTTCGTGGATGCTAACTTACCTGGAGATTTTTGCCTCAAGATTTTTAGAAAGTTTATTGATAAATGGACAGACTGTTTGAATATAGGGCCTAATATTAATGTGTTCTCCTGCACGTATAAATTCCAGCTATAAAAATAGCATTATTAATAAGTGAGGGGTTTGGTAGCAATTTTTGTTCTTTAATATTGGGACCATGTAGTGATATAGGAATTAAAACTTGTTCAGCAGAACCAATTTTTCCTTAAAGATGGCAACAGCTCAACTAGGATTGCAAGGGTTTTTTTACTTATGAATTACAGCATGCTGAAAACTATGTAGTGTTTGATTGAGAGAAACCCTAATTAGTGTCAATACTCAGCTACAAGAAAACTCTGAGAATCATGCTGTACAATATAAAAACTGTGTGTTTGGGATTTTTTTAATGATTCTTTTCCACATTGTTCTGCCTCCGAAGCTTTTGATAAATGGAAAAATACACTATTAAGCTTTTCCTCCTCTATTTTTTGTTTTTCAGAGATAAGAAGCACATGGCTGATGATGTAAGTGATGCTGTAGTAGACATTTTAAGCATGGAAATGAAAGCTGACAAATTGGAAGCAATGAAATTCCTGGCCATGCTTAGAGAAGCAAAAAAATACTTGCAGGATGTTTGGAGCTAAATGTTTAGCTTTTCCTATATCTTTGTAATACAAAATACTTCCTTTTACACGTATGTTTTTGACTAAAGTTACTGCTAAAGGTCTGTCAGTAGTCACACAAAGGTTAACTTTCTCTATTGACCTCTCCAACAGGAACATGAAACCTTTTAAATGACAACAAACCAGGCTTGCCTTTGAGGTGTATGGTTTATAAGAGCTGTTTCATAATGGACTGTCTCAGTGCCTTGATTTTCTCATTTTAAGATTGGATTGCTGTATAAACTAAAAACTTTTGCACTGGTGCAAGCATAATTGTATGTTGACATTACATGTATCTTTTTTCATTGTTGACATATGAAGTATCTTTTCCTATAATATATACATAAAGAAGCTACAGAGTAAACATGTTATACACTGATCTATACATTGTGAAATACATTACTGACTTGCTAACATTTACTGAACGCTTCCTTAATTATTTTGAAATTGTTTTCAGTCCCATCTCTGAAATGTTTGTGGTTTAATTTATGAACAAACTGAGCAGTCGCATTGAATTTGATTGGTGGAACAATATTGCTTGGTAAATACTTTCTCAGATTACTAAATTAATCTTAAATTGAAGACATAGAAAATATGGTGTTTTGCAATTAATTGTCCTTATGTATGGCCAACCACTGCAAAATAAAGTGGCCAAAAGCAAGTAATTGAAGTGTCTGGTTGTCTTTCTAACAAGGGGCATTTGGAGTACAAATAGGTGGAAAAGTAAAAGTAAGTAATTCATGCTTCTCTTCAGAGCCGTGCTTTCTTCCCTCTACTTTTTCTAACTCCTATGCATCTATATTGTCTCCTTGATTTCAAGTCATGCTTAGACCTTTAAAGAAAGACACAAAGTATGAGGGAATATTTTAGACAAATCATTGTTTATTTCCTGGGGGGAATTCTTGTTTTGTTTTGACTTACACATAATCAGAACCACATCACTTGCTGCAACATTTGTTGATTTCTAGTGATTATTAGTTAACTGGTACATAAATTTTTAAAAAATGGAAAAATTAGAATGATCAGTTAGAATAAAATCATGTATTTAAAGAAGAATCATCCCAGTGAAGTACCTGTAAATAAAGTTATGATATGACCTCTGCGATGATTATTTAAGTAACCTTTGAAGAGATCAACTAAAGTTTTGTGCAGGAGTTCTTCAGCAGAATGGTTGTATCAATCTCTGTCGAGTAATGTCTACAGAAAAAACTTCATAGAGAGAGGTGGCTTACAGAAATTGCAAACTGTATTTTTTAATATTTAGCACATAAAGGAGAACAGAAGTGCTTCTTTTTCAAAAGCACTCCCAATTTTATACTTTCATGGAAATTATGAACGCAATGCAAATGTCAGCGTTTTTGCATCAGTGAATCAGCTTTACATATTTTTGAAATCTATTAATGAAAGAAAAATCTACTAGTATTGCAATAGTAAAGATAAATATTTAACTACCTTCTGTTGGCGAGGGTTTGTTTGGAAAAAGCACTTATTATATCATGTGCATTCTCAGCTAGGTCTTAGGGTTTTCTGTTCCACTTGAAAGTGCTTGGAGATTGCAGGAAAAACAATGATTGTCTCGCTGCTGGTTTCAACTTTCCCTGTCTCTCTTACAGGTATTCATTTTCTTGTCACTTACATCCCACAGTCCAGGAGTTGCAGTGACCAGTTTGGTAATACTGCAGGTCACCACATGACACCCTTTGGGATATTGACAGCTGAGTGTCCTTTTCTGATTGTGTATGTTGCCTTTGACAGGGTCAATATATGGCTGGTATCCATGCATTTCTCCTCTCCTTTACCAATCCTCTACAAAATTAAAACATTTGAATGATTTAGTGGTAAATCCTTAGTTAAGCATATGAGCTTTATTATGATCTCTTAGAACAAAAAAATCATGAGTAAATATTGTTTTATAAGATTATATTATCCTTTGGGTGATTATTGAATTTATAAAATATTAAATTAAAACTAAATTATTAGATGTCAGATTATTATTACATTTATAACTGCATGGTGCAAAACCCAAAGCTCAAATAGCCCCAGGAAACACCACTCTGTTACCTGAGAAGGAAATTTTTCTTTTGGTGGCATTGAATGAGGAGGACTTCTGAGATACAGGAGTCATGGAGATGGGAAGGGCTTGCAGTAAGCGCTACGTTTTTCTTAATTGAATTATGTTCCTCTCTAATTAGATGATGCAGATTTATGACTCAGTGTTTCTTTTAGAAAAGTATACAGGGAGGGTTCTACTAAATTTTCTAAATTTAAGTAGGGTACTTTTTTAACATCTGTTAATTTTCTTCTGTTAGAGAAATACTATGTATCTGCTTTTCCTCAAAATTACAGAATTTGTGACAGAATAGCTTTGTTATTTAAAAGAAATAGTGAAGATTGTGTGCTGTTACATTTAAGAGGTTTGCAGTTTTTATGCTACTAACAATGACTTGGTGGTTGCGCTAAAGCTGCTGTCCCAGAGCATTCCTTACGGCCTATTTTCTCAGTAGTTTTTTAATGCTATGCTGAATTCGTGAAACAGGGTCAATGTTGAAATTTCTCTTTTAAACTACAGTTTTTAAAAAGCAGGTTAACTTATCAAATTATTAAAGTCATGCTAAATTTTTTTCAGTTTGCTGCTTCTAAATTAGAGCTGACTTTCCTGCACATGGAAGAAGTAGTATTGGCATGTATCTTGCACCTCTTTTTTCTTTCCTTTTCCTTCCCCCTTCCCTCCTGACTTTTCAGGAAATCTCGAACATTAACAGAAATAGAATGAATAGGCTTTTTTTAGCAGTTTCTGAAGATACTGAGTATCTTGAGACATTTCTTTTGAAAAATTATAAGGCCAGATGGAAGAAATGTCAGAATCACAGAACATAGCTTGTGTGTCCATTTTAAGGGTTGGACTTAGTGAAGGGCACCTTAGATTTTGAATGGCACAGGGGCGAGTGGTTGGAGAGAGGTTATTGGGAGTAAAAGTACAAGTTGATTAGGTCTCAAAGCAAGATAAACTCTTGGAGTAAGGTGGGGGCTGTGTTGCAAAGAATAGTTTGTAGGCAATTTTGAAACAGGGAAATAACTTGTTCCTTTCACCCTTTCCAGTTATGAGCAACCATGATTTGTGATTAATCACACAGTGTTTTACACAAAATGAAATGTTTTGTTCTAAGGAGATTTAGATCACTGAGATGAATCTTTTTGAGTAGTTTTTCAAACACTGGTTTATTTAGTAAAATTGGCTTTTGATATCTGTTGATACTTGTTCTGCCCAACTTTGTGAGGAGAGTAGTATCAACTGGTGTGCTATGCTTGTTGAAGCTTTTCCACACCCTTGTCCTATTTTTCACCAGTCCTGAGAAATATATAGTGTATTACTGTTTGCTTTTTTTCCTTTGGAAATTAAGCCTCAAAGCCAGAGGTTTTGGCGTAACTGCATTCCAGTTTTACTTTCGGAACTGGAAATAGGGAGTAAGAGTATTAGTTAAAAAGAAAGTAGGTTTTGCCAATACTGTAATTAGGAATTATGCTTATAAGTTTCTTCATTTTTGTCTTTAGTACTTAGGTTACTCTGTCTGAGAGTCTAAAGTAAAGTAGGAAACCAACAAAGCCTCCTAGCTCAGATCACTGCCTGATACAGATTGACATATATGTTCTTGTCCCTAGTTTTATCCCTGAAATAATGGACCCTTAAATGTACTTTAAAATAACCCCCAAGCCTATATTTGCAAAAATTTAGTGTTTTGTTTGCATCTAGTTTATCTGAAGATGAGGCCACATATGGGAACGTGTACATTTTAATATGCGTGAACCCACAACACAGATTTTGTAGCAGAGGCCTTGTGTCTGCTCTCCCTGGCCCTGATTTTACAAATGATTGCTCATGTATATATATATATATATATATATATATAAACAGAAGTTCTGCAAAGTCATGAGCTATTCTTTACTCCTGTGACATCCCTTTTACTCTCCAGTTACTCTCAGTGTAGTTGTAAAGTTGATAATTAACACACCAGCTGCTGCTTATACTCAGGAATGTGGTGAAGTCATCTCATGGGGGTTTGTTTGTTTGTTTGTTTTCTTGGGTTTTTTTGACAAGGTGTGTTTTTTGTTGTTTCCATCAACTGTATCCACCAGTAGGTGTTAGCCTCAGATATGTCCTGCTTTTTAGAGAGACTCATAGGACAAAATGATTTCTGTGTTTCTTGCCCGACAGAAATGTCCATGTGGCAATTTCTTCTGATGGAAGTGCATTTCTCACCCCTTCATTCTTCTATAATAATTTTAATATATATGTAGTGCTTTCAGATTGTTGGGGTTTTTTTAGTACTGCCCAGTAATCATTACTGGTTTTCCTTAAAACTTCTAAGAACATTTACTGCAGAGGTTACATTGTTCAGTTTTTTATTCAACTGATTAGATCGTGACAGTGAAGGTATTAATATTCCAATGTATTCAATGAAAAAGTACCTTATTTTTGTTCTTGTTAGGTGTTTCTTCAGTTTCCTGCTTGTTCCTTGCACTCATTTGTATCGCTACACAGGGCAGGAGATGCATGGAATGCTGCAGTTAGTAGCACCTGTGCAGGTTTGATGTAGACTCTTCCATCAACCAGTGTCTCACTGCTCTTAGTTACTGTATTGTATTTCATACTCTGAAAATGCCGTCTTTTTTCAAACCTGCCCTGAATGTAATGCAAATTCTTTTTCAACAGTAATATTTTATGTGGCCTAATAGCAATTACTGTTACTATACAGAGATGCATTGTAACATAAACTACATGGAGAATACACACTGCATATTTTATCTGAATGTTGTGCTGTATCCTTGCTAATGCTGCTTCCCAGATGATAATATTTCTGTGCTGTTGAGGATAGAAATATTTTGTCAGGCTCCATACTTGTCTAAAGTAGTGTCCATAGCAGATAGCATATAGCATCAGATGCCTGTCTCTGAAGAATTTGTGCTTTTTAAAACCTTGGTAAACACCATGCCAGAGATAATTTTAAATGTATTTGACTCACAAATGCTCTGTTTGAATGGACAAATTCAGCTGCAGGTCTAGGTAGTGATGAATTGTACTAAATAGATCTATTTCAGTCCATTATTCTGTAGCTGAGTTTTTTAAAAGAATAAAAGAACACTTAGAGCAGCAGATATGAAATGACCTGCATGTAACTCAACTTTGTGTTTTATGGCTCCCACAAAGTCATATGCTTGCAACTTTTATTTTCTATAATGTAAAAATTGATGTTCTCATTGCATATGAGTCAACATTTAGCAGTTTGGTATGTTGATGGCTTTGCTCAACCAATTTATTAGTGTCTCAGTTTCACTGGATGTCCTTTGTATAAAAGGGACTTTCTCTTTTCTGAGAGGCTCTGTCTTTCTGCATCTATCTTAACCTGACATCTTCAGATTTATCCTTGCTCCTCAAACAGAAAAAAATTTATGCCTACAGCTCTGGATTCATCTTGTTCACTGCAGTTACGCATCATCTGAGTTGGGAAGACCAACACTGAATCCAGTACTCCAGTTTCAGACATGACAGTGATTATATAATAAATAGCAACAATACTTTCAATATAATTTTATATTCTTTTATAGGTTTTGGAGTGTCATGGAGGAATGAAAGTAGGAGAATCACTGTGTACCTGCTAGTGATTATAGGAAGAATATTACATCACTGAAAGTTATGATCCAGAAGCCCTGGTCAGTTATGGTAGATAAGAGATGAATCTACATTAGCAGAGTAATATGAACATTTGATTTGGATCTTAAAATTATGGTATTTGATAACAGTGATTTAATATAATTTTAATTTTGAGAGTCTGTTCTCTAGTTGAAGAAAGTGTGAAATATAAAAAGCTGCTCAGTATTATCAGTATTAGTTGCCTTTGCACAAAGAAATCAAAATGCTATTGAATTGATGAAAAAAAAACAGTGTATCAATTTGTTTAGTCTCAAAACCGTATTCAAATATATTTCATATTGAAAGAATCAGAGCTTTTTAGAAACACAAATTACAGTCTTGAAAAGTTGATTCAGCACCACTACAAATTATATTAACTTTCATTAGCATTTGAATAAATGCTTCACTTGTTGTGGGAAAGGTTTGTCATGCTTACAAATCACTTCAAGCCAATTGTACTTATTAAAAAAGAAGGGATTCTACCATTGGTTTGAAAACAGCAGTTTTGTACAGCTCCATCAGTCAGGAATATTCATTTCTAATCTGCTTTTAACTCAATTGCATGCATGATTGATTGGGTTTCCTTATTTTTTTTAATGCGCTTGATGGTAACTTGCTGGAAGATCAGCAGGGCTGCTTCCAGTACTTTCTCCTCAATGTTTTCAGTTTTTTGCATGTTGTGAGAAAATGGTGTCACTTGCCCTTGATTTATGAACATCAAACCAAACTGAAGCAGAATTATGGGGCTGTGGCTATTCAGCATTTTTTGGTGAAGGCAGATGCTGAAATAGGCACTTCTGTGTGTGTATGTACATCCTGGGTATCTGTAAAAACTCCTCTGTTTTCCAGATAAATGCCAGCCCCATGCTTGTGATTCTTACAGACCACTACTTTGAGACTAAGATAATACTGCTTAAAATATAAAATGCTTAAATACTTAAATACTTTATACTTAAGTACTACTACTTAAATATATATACTATATATATATAAAGTACTTAAGTATATATACTTAAGCACTAATACTTAAGTACTTAATATTTAAATACTTTATACTTAATATAAAATACTTAATTACTTAAAACTTAAAATAGCCTTTCTTATGGTGGAAAGGAACAGGTTTATGTAGATAAACCACGCTTTATGTCACTTCTTTGTCTTCTGCAAGGGTGAGAAAGAGCAGTATATGAGCTACCAAAACTACAGTCAAATATCTTCGACCAAATATCAGCTTGTGGCATTTGCAAGACACTGTTTTAAAGGCAAAATCTCTTTCCCTTTTTTCATATTACAGTTCCTAAGCATTTTGGGGAAGGGTGGCATTGCTGCCAATGGATGCCCCAAAGGCACAGCTTAATGGTAGTAAATTTTTTATATTTTCCTTGCCTAAAACAGCTAGAACAAACACAAATAGGAGGGAGAGAAATGAACACTGTAAGGTTTTTTTAATAAATTATTGGATGCCCAAGAATTTCAGACACATTAGTTTTTAAAAGATCTGTTCCTTTGAAAAGCAGAACACAGTGATATTTCTTTAAGCTATTTTTGAAAAATTCCCAAACAGAAAGGTAATTCCTAAGTAAAAATGGCTATATTTATCTGCCCATGGGCAAGTTTGTTAAGGCTCTTACCACTTTGCACACAGAGAGTATTGCATTTTAAGGTAAATGCAAACATTTTTCATGCATGTAAAACTTCCTACCAAAGTCCATTCAGAATTTTCAGCGCCAGTAGGCAATGGGAATAATAATTCTCTAATCAGTTTGTAGCTGTTTTGCTTTTTCTTTTTTTTTTAATTTGGTGTGTAAAACATCTTTTTTGTCTTTATAGACATGCATGTATATATCCTAGTATAATAAATAAATAAATAAATAAATAAATATATATATATATATATATTCAAATATAAATATATATATTTTTTATATGTGTTCCCAAGATCTGAACACAGTTTTTGTCTTTGCTTTACAGGTAAGATATATTTTGAAATGCCTGTCTGGATAACTGTGTTCTTCTGTTTGCACAGCTATATATACTAATAAAATATATGCCAACTTTAATTCAGAAAAGGTCAAATGAATGCTTCCAAGGAAAAATAGCTTCCAGGTAGTTTCCTCCATTTATTGGTATCAAAAGAATATGGGATTTTTGTATTTCAGAGAAAAAGAAACTTATGAATGCACAAATGGTAAATGAAAAGGAGGGCATAAATCTGTAAACTGCTCTACAGATGTCATGGAAATATTTATTTCTTTCATTCATAATTTCTTACAGTGCCTGTAGCAGGCTAGGGGCTTTCAAACACAAGAAGAAATAGAACTGATCTTGTTCATATTAATCTCACTAACTGTAAAGGCTTTTGTAGAGTTTCATTTAATCAACTGACATTGCTGTCAAAATTCAGAGAAATGAGAGAATCTGTATTCTGTGAGTACATTATTATCCAGTGTTTCTATTTATGTGTTCAACAAGTAGGTTGCGAGTCCACTCTGGAGTATCTCTTAAAGGTCATGACAAGCAGGAGAGATTCCTGAGGGCTGGAGGAAGGAAAATATCACTTCAGGATGAACTGCAAAGAAGATCTGAATAAGGTCAGCTTTGCCTTGTTCCTTGAGAAGGCGATAGAGAAAATCCTCCTGGAAACCATTTCTAAGGGGAAATTGATGATCTGGATTAGTCGCCATGGATGGTGATGAAATAGCAGCAGACCGATGTAATAGCCTTCCAAAATAGGAAGACTGGCTTGCTGAATCGAGGCAGCACAGTGGAAATCATTGGAGCTCAGTTGTAATATGGATTTTGCCACTGTCCTACTGAAGAAATCAGGTCTAAAGAAATAACCATGATGTGGCTTGAAAACTGGTTGAACTGCAGGTCTCCAGAGATTAGCTCAGCTGGATCTGAAGTGTCAGGACCTGTCACTGAAGTGCCCCAGGGGACAATATTGGGTCCAGTCCTGTTTAGCCCCTCCTTCAGTACCCTGAAGTGGGGCAAGCGCAGGTTCAGCAAGTTCACAGATGATGGACAACTGTGAGTGCAGTGGTGTTTGATAGACAAGATGATTGTGCTGCCTTTTAATGGGGGGCTCTGAGAGTCTGGAGCACAGAGCCAACAGGACTTTCTCCTGCAAGTGACCTTTGGATGTGGTTGTATCCAGTGTACATCTGCTAGCACCACTCTTCCAAGGGGTGGAGTTTCACCCCGAGAGCTTTGGACATGGGCTTCAGACATGGAAAAGATATTCCCTCAGGAAACCTGCAAATGAGGAGAGAGTCCTGCAGAGGTTGCCCAAAGCTTGCACACTGGGGAGTCTGAGGCATTTGTTGATGCCCCTGGTATCTAAAGCATTATGTGATGTCTGTGGTCTTTTGCTTTCCGGACATTTTGTGCTTTCTCAAATGTTCAATATTACACATATTTGGAAGGGATGGGTTGGGGGAGGGGCTTTAATGGATGACTGCTGCCATTTCGCCAGTAAAACCTTTTCCCTGATGTTTGCTTTAAAAATTACCATATTTGTTTCCTTACAAAACTTCTGTGTTGAAGTTCAACAGTATTTTTCCATTATAAGATTTTCAGCACAGCATCTTAAGCTCTGGTATGTGACTACATGTGATTTGTGCTCCTGCTTTGTTTTGGTCCAAAGCCAGATTAATCTCCTAAAAGAAAATATTCAAGGCATGGCATGAACTTTTGCAATTCAGTACGTCTGGGGAAGTTCGTCACCAGCAGAGCTAAATTAAAAATAAACTGGTTGACTGTGAGTCAGGCTGCAAAAAAAAAGGTGCTTGCAGGCTTCAGAAAGACGAAGTATACATGCCAGCTGGCCTAGTAAACCACATTTTGTTTTATACTTTTACCGCCGGGCTTGTGCAAGGAATGATTGCATTGCTATTTTTTGAGTCATTTATTGAGGCTTTGCAACACTGGAGAATAGTTAGCTTTGATCTGAAATGAGATCCAGGTAATTGTGAGTTTCAGATGATCACTTATAATTCTAAGGCATTGGAAGAGAATGGTTGATACTTGCTTGTAACATTGACGTGCAGGGTAGACAATGTGTTTTCCTGCTTTATGGCAATAATTCCATTGATAGCATCAAGGTCGGAATTCTGTCTTTATTTTCTGGTACTTCTGTTGCAATAAAGTGTAAAGCAGCCAGGAGTCAGCAATGGAAAAATCTTTCCCTATGTATTTCAGAAATAATTGCTGTAAAATCCCCATTTTTAATGGAATACTATATTTGTCTCTTAATTAAATGATGCCTTTGTCTCTGAACTCATACTGGGCAATTTCTGTAGACTCTGGGTTGTCCTCTGCAGAGAATATGCCCTTCTTATTCTCTGACAGAGCATTCAGAATAAAGAGATCGAATAAAGTAAAGATATTTCTTTAGCACTGATACTGGTAAACTCCTAGTGAATGTGATGGAGATAGCCATGTCGTCCTTTGGTTTTGTTTAATTCCAGGTTCAAAAAATGCCCTGTCAAGGGAAACAAAAAATACACACTCATGACATACACACCTCCAGCACTGGTCATGAGGAAGATGACAGGAGAACATGTGGGCATCTTCTTTCTTATCACTACCCATGCAGGGGGGTGTATGTGTAAATCATTCTCCAGGCAAGCCAGCATACAAGCAATCAATGATCAGTGTAGCATGCACAGATTTTTCTTGCTTAGAATCTGCCCTTGGCATATTCATCAGCCATTTTTGAAGAAAGGAGGAGAGGATTATTAAAGCAGCTATGATGAGTATTGGTTTTCAGTATACATGGTTTTCATTGTCAGATTTTTGTCTCCTTGCTGCATGCTAGGGTTGGGAAGATTCCTTGACAGGGTGCCTGTGATTCATTGCCTGGATTGTTCAGAGTAAACACGGTGGCTTTCCTGAGACAGACAGCCCTGTTCGTCTCTGCTGGCAAACTAGCAGAGGAATACAATGAAAGCAGTTCTGCCACAGGTGGACTTACTCTCTGAGGATGCGGAGGATGCTCTCACTGCTGTCAGGTGCTGTGGACTCTGCTGTCTTGCAGTCAGCTTTAAATTGTGGCTGAAGTTAGATAAAAATTCCACCAAAGTCAGCAATATGGGAAATGTGCTGAACTAACACCATCAGTCACCTGCTATGAAGGATGCGTGCTTTCTGGCCAGCTTATGTTCCTGGTGAGATACTGTTTAGGAGAGTGCTGTGCACACCTGCCTTCAGTGAATTCTGTGACCTCTTTTCTTTGGGAGAGCATGTCCCCATGTCCCATGTTACTGAGGATATCAACATCTTCCTGCGCTCCTCAAACACCCTTAACCTATTACACAAATACAACATCATTGATCACTCATTGCCTAAGCCACGGGCAGTTGCAGCCCCAGAGGAAACGTTTTGATGGTCTTTATAATGCCTGCAGGGATGGGGAATGATAAAAAGGGCAAAACGCTTCTGGAAATAGCAGCCTGTGTGATGTTAAAAAGATTGTTTGACATTATAGAAAGAAAAAAACTAAGGATAGCACAGATTTGCTAGGGGAAAAAATTCTAATTGCTTTAGAGGGAATTGTTACTCTAATTAATATAAGGTAAAATATGAATATCAGAAGTGAACAGGAATGAAACTTCTGAACAAATAATACTGTCAATGAGCAGAAACTTGTACTTGGACACCAGTGTGCAGTTCTTACGACCTAAATTAGATCATGAGTGATCATGAGCACAACCTCTCTGTAACTTGAGTCTTTTTGTGAAATCAGTGGTGTAAAAATTATAACGCTAAGGGTGAAGCATAAAATAAATCCATTGTGTCTTTATTACAGATGACTAAATACATTATTTGCAGTGTTCCATCCTCATTATGCCATGATGAATAATTTTTGCTGTGATCCATTGTTGTCTGTTGTTTGTGTTCTAGTCTAGCTGATACCTGACATCTCATTCTGCAAATTCTTACATTCAATCTGTTCTACTTACTTGCCATTAACTTTATGCTCTTCTACTCTGTTCTCACAGTTTTATTTTCACTCAGTGGGTCAGAGAAAGAGCACAGGAGATATAGCTAGTTTTTCTCTTTTTAGTTTTGTGGTTGTATTCTTCTGCTCCTGTGGGCATGCCTCAATAGCATCTATGTCATATAGAGAGATAAAATAAAGAGACACCCATTGGGATGACCTTTGTAAGGAGAGTTGAAAGTATCATAACAATGTTCAAAAGTAAGTAAAAGATCGCTTTAAAATAAAACAGTAGGAGAAAAAGCAAAATGAGGCTGTCCATTGATTTAAGTTCAGAACCATTTTAGAAGTGCTGAAAATGATTGCAAGTCTAGAGACTGTTTAACAAATTTAACCTCAAGCACTTCTATTTATCATTTTTGGCTGGTAGAATTAGCTTCATTTCAGCAGCAATGACAGATGGACTTTTTGATTTATGATATATTTCAGCTGAGGCCTGAAATGGCTTCTTAAAGCCCTTATAGGAGAAGTCTTACATATTGATCTATGGGAGGTTTGATCTCCAACAGAAGGTAAGGCAGATTTCTCATGTAGCCATTAAGTCACATCTTATAGAGAAGATTCATCAATCTTGATGCTCTGTTTATTGTTTTTTTTAAAGGGGATATAATCTTTTGTAGTGGTTTGCTGCTAATAAGATTAAAAAAAATTTAAAAAAAAAGAACCCCAACGAAACCATCAATGAATTTGGAAATTAAGCAGCAACTTATTTTCCAAGACTGGTGATTTTGGTCCAGACTTGGAATTATGCTTCTTCATATGGCTTAATTGCAGCGTTCAACAAGGACCATTTAACACTGTCAACGACTCAGAAGCTAGTTAGTGGAAGAGTCTGGGAGCTGGAATTCTGGGGTTGTCTGGGAAATTGTTATGAACATTAGTCCTTTTGCTCTCCCAAAAATAAATACATATCAGAAGTTCAAAAGATTTTTCAAGTCAACTTAATTATTTACACTTCTAATTTTCTTGGATGCATATAGAAGATTGACCCTGTCCTTAGCATTTTGGCATTTGAGTTTATTCAGTTATCTTTCACTCCTTTTTCACCTACTCTTTCTCATTGCTTTCATCTATTAAAATATGGGCTGTATTTGTTTTTTTGCAAAAACAAACAACAAAGAAGGATTTTAGAGACCTTGCCCACTCATGTAAGAATGCTGTACAGGACATCAAAGAGCATCAGGAATTAACACTTGCAAGTGGTGATGGCTTCAAGAAAACTCTAAATCAGTAGTAAAAGGTTGATCAAAGAAAACATGGCCCACTGCTGAGCAGGGCAGGTGCTCTAGTGCCATTTGAAACACACTGGGTAGAGATACTTGGTTGCTGTTTTGCTTGATTCTGCAGCAGCAATGTCTTCCAGGCCTCTCTCCTTAAAGAGGAGGAGCCACCAACAATGGATGTAGATCAAGTGAGATCAGGACACCTGAGATCAATTTATTCAGACACAGAAGACTGCATGCAAAGGTGCTGAGAGAACTGGCTGCTGTGCATCATACTGCAGATACTCTTTCTTGTCTTTCATGCACTGAATAGAGTGGGGAAGAGCCCCAGAAGGAAAGCAAATGTTCACCAGCTTCATTTCAAAATAAAATAAAAGGACAACTAGAGAAGTGACAAATTGATCAGCCTCTCTTTTTTCTCTGCAAAAATCGTGGAGCGAGTCTCCTTGAAATGCATTTTTGGGGAGAGTATTGGGAAAGTCAGAATGGATTTAACAAAGGTATAGCATGGGAGTTCCTTTTGGAATAACATAACTGAATTTGTAGATAAGAACACAGCAGTAAATGTTTTTACTGTAACTTCAGCAAGACTTTTGGCACTGCCATCCACAGTGTTTCTGTATCTGATACTGGTCAGCTGCTAAGCACCACACAATCCTGCTTCCCCAGAAGGACTGGAGAGAGAACAGCAAGAGCAAAAGTAAAGAAATTCATCAAATAAGCTCAACAATTTCATGAGTGAAGGAAAGAAGTGGGTAAAAACACCCCCACACCGGTGGTGCAAAGGCAATTGCACACCACATGTCCCCAGCTCAGCCATGTCTCGCAGCCTCTGAGCAACAGCTGCCTCAGAAAACTGAGTGTGTGGAGAGCAGCTCTGCAGAGGAAGACATAGATGTCTTGGTAGACCCCAGCTAAACATAACAGTGTGACCTGGCAGCGAAGAAAGTCCAACAGTTTCCTGGATTGCATTGTCAGCCAGTAGGTTGAGGGAAGCAAAATTCAGCACTTTCAAGACCACATCTAGAATATTGTGTCCAGTTTTGGCCCCTTAATTCAGGGCCAAATATAGAGACCTAATAGGAACTGTCTCATACTTAAGGTTCAGAAAAAAACCCCCAACCAAACAAAAAAAAGCCAGCAGGACATAGGTGACTTTAGATCCCTATCAGGATACAAATACATGGAATTAGCCACCATTTTTCTTTCATTATGAGGAAAATGGCTTGCTGAAGAGTATGGATATGCTACTACCTAAGCCAAGCATTGTTTCTTCACAGAAGATCACCTGTAGGGAATCCCAAACTACCAAGGCAAATCAACTTTGATACACTTTAGAATGCCTCCTGAGTGCCATTAGATAGCTACAGATTGTCTATATCATGTTTGATATATGCTTGCAGGATTGTGCTGAGGCAAAACAGCGAGGCATGGGACCAGCTGTGAGTACAAAAAAACATGTACCTGCTGCACAAAAGCATTTGAATGTTCAAACTTTAGTCTATTTGTCTACAACTATTGCTTCTTTTGTGAGAGACAATAAAAAAATGTTGCTTTGGTTTTCTGAATCCTGTCAGTAAGGATGCACAGCAGGGTAGATAAAACCCATCTTACAAACTGGTAATGTAATTTTCTTTAAATGAGGAAGCCAACTTGCCTGATTTTTCAATGTTTTTGTCTTAATCTTTGGGAAACAAAAATATGTGGAGAAAATGTTAGGTATGAAATTGAATGACTAATTTTGTGTGTTTCACTTCTGAGCTTCTGTTCATCTTTGCATGAGGACAAGCAGCTCTGGGGTGCTGCCCTTGCAGTGGGCACAGCTTGAGGCTGTGCAGGTGTTCAGCACCCAGGTTCAGCTCTCCAGGTCACAGATAATGATAAAAAGACTGAATAATCATTTTGTTATTGAATTAAAGTGTCCTCAGATTCTATCCCAGGGAAGTTTCTCCTTTGTCCCCAACAACCTAAAAGTTGCTGATTTTACTACTGCCCCCAAGGGCTCCAATTTGAAACATTCCACTAGGTAAACTGGAAAATACCAACAGTGAAATACCAGCTATTCTGTAATTTAATTGATCTATTTATTTTTCTTATTTCAAGAGAAAAAATGTAATGAACTTAAACAGGCTTTCTGACAATCATAATTCTTCGTTTGGCTGGGGTTTGAGGATGGTATAATTCTTACTTTACATCAGTACTTGACTGTTGACATTATTATTCCATGAAGTGCTCTGGGTCCTAAGTCTAGGAGTCCATTAGGTATAACCACATAGAAATATATATGCAAAAATAAAATCTCTGTAGTATAGACTCAGTGAGTTGGTAGTAAGTCTTCACGGAGCAAAAATGTTGCTTGTTTCATCTTCAGCATGAGATGATTCAGAAGCTGCATACCAATTTTCCTCCAGACTGCCCAGTCTTTACGAGAGACCCCTAACAGAGTCAGCCATGCTACTGCATAAAGTTCTGCATAAAGCCTCCTGGAGTTTCTTCAGCGCTGAACTAGTCTGCCCTGACTTATCTAAGGTGAATACAAGGGTGCAGCCTTTTCACTTGGCAGGATTATCGTTTTCAGTGAGGTTACTTCAGAAACAGAGGGGGAAATAAGCCAACCATCAGTTATTTACCTTAATTTAGTGAAAATAAACCATGTTTGCCCATAGAGGAGAACAAATTTAGCCACTATGTCTATTTCCACATTTTGAGTAATAAAGAAGTGCAGTCTGCATGAGGGTGTAGTCTGGATCTTTCTCCCCTGTTGGGCATGGCTATTTTTTCTGTCTTCAGTAACATTTTAAGAGCTCCATCTTAGCTCTTAACAGGACTGCAATCTTTTGCAAGCAAAGATGTTAAATCAGCCACTAACTTGTGGAAGATATTTCTGCTGAAGAGCATCAGAGGAATAGTTTTTGGTCCTATTTCTTTGCATTGGAAAATTATATGCTTTCTACCTGTAAATAAAATATAATAAATAAACCCCCAAACAATAAAACAACCCAACAAGAAAAAGCAACACAAACAGAACTACTCAGTTAGAACATATCCCATTATCTTCTCAGATATGGTTTTGGATAATACAAAAAGAAGAAACAGGGGATGCCAGAGTATCTATGGATAGTTTAGAGAGAGCAGTACCTTCTTAAGGTGTACATACAGTTTGAGTACTGGAAAAGAAAATTCTAGATATAAAATGTGTTCTAGTTTTATTGCCTTTGAATAAATCAATCTATTTTATTGCCAACTATAATTGTTAAGATGCATCTGCCTTCTGACAATTAGTCAATAGTGTACAATTTTTTAGGTGTCAATATTGAGTAGCAAGAAGTTTTTACCTCCATGTGTCCTTCTTTTTGCTTCCTGGAAATGCAAGAGGTTGGGCTGAGAACCTGAAGGAAAATTATCCTTAAAATTCAGAAGCATTTATATAATCTAAGTTGATTTAAATATGACTTGGGAAGTTAGGTGTTCTCAATTATTTACAAAAATAAGTTTTGGAGGTGTTAAACATAGTTCTTGCAGTAAAGCTCATAAAGCTGTTTTCATTTAGTATAGAAAACAAACATGTTTAATATTTGAAAAAAAAAAAATTGAGTTTTGTGAGGGTAGAAAGGGCAAAATATTTGTGTGTGTATTGCAGTGAAATGATTCCACTGCTTTAAAATATAACAAAAAATCAGCTAAAATTCAAAGTTTGAGTCTTGGCACATAATAACCTGAATATATCCATCAACTTTGTATTTATTTATTTGGCATTTCTTTATTGTTTCTATTTTTTGTATTTGTATTAGTATTTGTATTTGTATTTGCATTTGTATTAGTGAATGACATTCCCCTCTTTCTTATTTTCTCACGATGCTTTTCAGACTTTGAGTCAGCACTGTTTAAATAAGCATTTTGATCTATCAACGGAATAATAAAAAGTACTTTGCTCACTCTTGTAGTATTAGCAACATAAAACTCGAGTCTGCGTAAAATCTTATGTACAAAACGTGATAAATTAAGTAATAATATTTCCTATACATTAAAATATAAAAGCTGCAACTGGATGGCAGATGAACCCATGCACCTATTTTGTTGCAGTGTGACTCTGAAAGCAGACAGGTTTTGCTAATTGAGCCAAAGCTTCAATCTCTAGTAGACCTCTGTTCTCCTCAAATATTCCTCAAGTACTCTGCAAAAAGCTGAGAAGCTTCAGTCAGTGTTGAAATTACTGACTTCACTTCAGCAGTTCTAGTGTGAAAAAGGGCCTCTTGGACGTTCAGTCATACTATTCTTGTGAAAAAAATGTTGAGTATGTAATGAAAAGTGAATTTTCTGCAGTTTCTCTTTTACTCAGAGGAGCAGTGAATAAATGCCTCTCTTAAAGTTACAAGGCTTCAGCTTGTAAGTCTTAAGCTTGAAATTTCTTCTAGGACCTTTCTGCTACTCAGAATTACTGTTTGAAGATTGTCATAATTACTTCACAATCACTTAGCTTGGATCCTGGAGGTTGGTAAGAGCTATTGGTAACCACAGGCTACCTGAGTCAGGCACATTTCACAAAACAACTCTGCAAGAATTCTTTGGACACAAAAAGCTTTAATAAATCTGGTTGCTTGAGTGCTGGCAGCCTGCTGCTTCTTTCATTTCCGTGCTAACCGTGCATATGAGAGCTCACCAAAAAACATATCTCACAATTTTGCACTGTCAAATCCATAACAAGGGATTCATGAGGACTGCATGATTTCAACTTGTGATATCTTTTTGAATTCTGCATACTGCAGAGAAACACCAAAACTGAATAAAAATAAATAATAAAATATCCAAGAATGAAAACTTTTACAGCTGTGGCTTATGTTGGTCTTATCTTAAGACATCTTCAAATACAGTTTTTAGGGGATTACTGCCCCGAAAATATTATGTGAATTTTTTTTATAGTGATGGTAGACACTAATTCATAGGAATGGATTGTGGGAATTCCCTCTCATCTGTTTACAATGAATTCCCAAGCCATTTTTCTAGATTAAAATTCTGCAATAAGCCTGCTCTTCTGTACTGATCTCAAGTGTCAACTTGCTGCTGTCAGTGATTATCATCTGCCTTTACTGCTGTTTAGTTTGTTTAGGTTTAGAATTCAGTGTTATCAGCCTACTGAATTGGCAGGTCTGACAGATGTTGTGTCTGTGCTTGCTGCAGCCATAGATAACCACCTAGTCTCTATAACTTAAGGGGAGATCACTCCATCACAACATTTCATTCTGTTCAACCAGTTTTCTCTGGAAAGGGAGAATTTGCCAATATTTGCCTCAGCATAACATATTCCCAGTTAATAATGGGACCAATTCGATGCCATGCTGCAAACTTACCGCAGCATAATCTCTGTTTATTGCTTTCAGTCATTTTGCAAAGTCTGCAGGAAACAGCCTTTCCACTTGCAAAGTGACTGAAAATCTTTACAAGATAATAAAGGGAAATTTAAGTTGAATGCTGTTGTTAAGTGGAGATTATTGACCGTTTCCTTCAGGCCTGGGATAGAAACTGACATAGGATTCTTACTTCTTCCATCTGCTCCTTTTCCATCCTGGGAAAGTATCATAATCCATCCCTGCACTGATCCTTCTGACTACAAAAGCTCTTCTGATGGCAAAACAATTGCTCTCTAAATTGAAGTGTTTGTTAGAAAATTCTGGAATAGCCACTAAAGTTCACACATACAGGCTGGTGTTTTTACTTTGCTCTAGAAGGAGGATGATTCTCTGCAGGTCTTAGGCTTCAGGGGATACCTGGAACCCCTCACCGGGCCAGAGAAGTGGGAGACAGTCTCAAAGCAGGCAGGACATGGGTACTTATTGAGGATCTGTGCTGCCACAAAAGGGAACTGTGGGAACCTGTCATGAGATAGGGCAGCACCTAGTGCCCTGGGCTGCATCCAAAACAGCGTGGACAGTAGGGAAGAGAGATGAGGTCTCACTTGAGGCAGGGGATTCTGCCCCTCTGCTCAGCTCTGGTGAGACCTCATCTGCAGTGCTGCTTCCAGCTCTGAGGGCCCCAGCACAGGAAGGACTGAGTCCAGAGGAAGATTGCGTCCAGAGAAGAGCCTCACTCAAAGATGATCAGAGGGATGGAACACCTGTTCTATGAAGACAGGCTGAGACAGTTGGAATTGTTTGGCCTGAAGAACAGAAGGCTCCAGAGAGAGCTTATTCCAGCCTTTCCAATACCTAAAGGGTCCTACAAGAAAGCTGGAGAGGGATTTTTTTACAGGGGAATGTAGTGATAGGACGAGAGAGAATGGTTTTAAACTGGAAGAGTTTTGATTTAGATTAAACACTAGGAAGAAATTCTTCACTCTAAGGGTGGTGAGGTACTGGAACAGGTTGCCCAGAGATGCTTCAGCCCTGGAAATGTCAAAGTAAAAGTTCAATGGCGCTTTAAGCAACCAGGTCTAGTCAAGGTCTCCTTGTCTGTGTCAGGAAGGTTGGAATTAGATGATCTTTAAGATCCCTTCAAACCCAAACCATTCTAAGATTTGAATTCTTGATGATTTCTGGTTGGACATGCTCCTTGAGTACAGCTTGTCATCTGCATCTTATCTCTCTGAGAGAGGTCATGGTTCCTGTGCATTATCTCCCAAATTTTCATTTCCCGGTCTCAGGTGCTGCTGTTTCTTCTGCCTTTATGGAACTTCATATTCAATCAGAACTATGAAATACTGGTATGGGAGAAGATTGAAATCTAAGGGACAGAGATCAGTTACAGCCTTTTTCTGTAAATCTGTGTGTTCAAGGCTGCAGGGCAGCAGTGGAATCTCTGTTTTTGGAGGTTTTTGGAATGTACCTAAACTAGATCTTGAACAACGTGATCACGAGGCTAAGAGATAATGTAGATGTAGAGAGAGTATGTATGACAACTGAACGCATTTCTTATCAGCTTTCATCACTGCTTCAGGGAAAGTGGTAGAGGCTGACTAAGACAACTCTGTGAGGGTTTCAACAGTCTATCTCCTAAAGTAGAAAGTGGAAGTAGAAAGCACTGCTGTTTCCAACAAATAAAGGGCCTGCTTTCCTTATCCAGTCTTTTTTATTCTTTTACAATTGGAGTCCATTTCCATCATGAGTTACATATATACATATAGTTCACAGTCTTTTTTTGCAGTGTGGTGCACACTAGAATGTTTTTGAAGCTTGCCCTTTGGTCTTGAAAATTCTGTATATTTAAATGTGTGCTTTAATTTTATTCTGTATTTCTCCCAAAGCATAAGGGATTTAGTTTATTCAAATGATTAACAAATATTGGCAGTCAGGTCTTTGTTTTTTCAGCTTGCATGCTAGGTGTTAGCATTACTTAATTTAAAATGATTGAGATAGTGATCTCTCTCCCTGTAGCATGTTACTTTATCTAGCCTGTACAGCCCACTTTTCTCTCAGTCAAGTTACATGCCATGGGATGTTTGATGCTGATAAATAATAAAATTGCAACACTGGCTGATTTCTTTGTACCAGTGGAAAATTCATCTTTGAAAAAATATTCCTGGGTTTAAATGTGCAAGTGCAAATTTTTCATAACATTTTTGTTAGAAGTATGTACTAACCAGAAAAAGATAGATTCCATGGGCTTTAAAAGGAAATACATGTAGTCATTTTGAATTGTACTCAAGCAGAACTGTGAAATCAGTTTGATTTTATATTATAAAGAAAATTAGTTTAATTTTATACTATACTATATTTGAATGCAATTCTTTTATATTTATAGCTAAAATATTTGATTTTAATGAGGTCTTTGCTTTACTGTTCCAAAGATATTTCACAATATGTTCTAGAATCACTCAAAGTTTTTAAAACTAGTGGTTCCCTTTCCAACATTACTTTTTTTCCATAATGAAAATAAGGTAGCATTGGGAATTCCTAGTTGAAAAATCTCCTTTTCTGGAAGTCTCTAGTCCAGCCTCCTGCTTGGAGCACTGCTACTACAGTCAGCACTACCTTGGGTTAATTGTGACACTGCCCTGTTGCTCTGCTGTCTTAAAAACTGCTAAGAGTAGGGAAGGACATGTGTCTATACATACATCAGTATAATTTTTTCAAAGTTTAGATTTCCATTTCAAATTAGATTTTGTATTTCCATTCCAAATTCTAAAAGTATTACAGTTATACAGAGATAATTAATGTAGCAGAGTGAAGATGGTATCTAAAAAATTCTGTTTAATTTTAGAACGTTTCATGGTTTTGATGATGGTCTTTTAACAAACTGTCCAGGATCTGTTCTAAATCCTTTTTAAAGCAGGGGAAAAGAGCAGATTTAGATGCAGTCAGAGCCACCTGCTTTTGCATCAGCAGAAATTTTCCCTGCAAGTACATTTCTACCACAGAGTGCTGATGCACTGAAGGTGAAACACCCTGTGGAAATGTGTCAACACTAATAAAGCTTTTGAAGAATATTAAATATCTTTCCTTCTTCTTTTGGGCCAGTTTGGCTGCCAGCCTCTTTCTTCCTCAACAGATCACTCACAGGCTGCTGTAATGAAAGGCTTCCAGATTCCCTTTGGAACCAAACCGACTTGTGCAAATGTTTCACTTACATTAGATTTTTTTAGCCTCTTGATTTTAGCCTTTTTCTTCCACTCGGCTGGACAGATTTGTCCCAGGGTTTGCAGGCAAGCAGCGATTGCTTTCTAGACCAGGCCTCAATTAGATCTTCTGTGGGCAGATCTTCTCTACATCTGTGAAATCAACAGAAAGGGGGAGAGGAGCTGCTTTCCTGTAGTTTGTGATGTTTCGCCTCTTCTCAGGTATGGAATAAGCATTGTGAAAATTGTGCAAGATGGCATGTGAATGAAACTTGAGTATAGTAAACCAGTCAGGATATAGGTACTTTTTAGAGCATAATTCTAAGCCTCTGAAACAGGACACATTTTTGAACATAAAGAAAAAGTGTGCTTATAGGCATGTAATCTAGTTGGCAAAAAGAATTAAACTAATCAGAGTTTATGAGAGTCTGTAATATTTCAATGAGTCTAGATTACTTATTATGTGTGATTTCTTGCCTGTCTTAAAAATGCGAAGAAAGATTCATGACTGAAGATCTCATGACCTCTATAGTTTTAATATTTAAACATCTCTGCAGTGTCCTGATTTATGTGAAGAACAGGTCTGAAAGCTATTGCTTATTTTTAGGGAGCAGTTTTGCTTAGTATCCATTGTATCTTCTGATTTCGATTCCTTTCTTCAAGTATTACTGTAAATTTTGCAGCATACAATTCTTAGCATGCACTGTTGTTTTTACTGCGTAATCATACTTTTTCTCTACCTAAAGAGTCATAGTTGTTGGAGAATAATCAACTGCTACCATCTCTTGCTGAACTAGAAAACATTAAGAGAGAATATACACGGTGGTTCAGAAATTGCCCCCTTTTACTCCATTGCAAAGGGGAAATACTAAGTATATTAAACTGATACAAGGGAAGTTTTTGAAATGGATGGGATAAATGTTTTTTGGTAGTAAAATGAGAAAGACACATGACCACAAATTTTATTACAGCCTGTTATTAGAATTTCAAAACTTGCAGACTTGTTTCTGGTATTAAGATAATGTGATTTTCCTAGAGGAACTTACTATTGGTCCTGTATGTAGAAGTAACTTTTTTGCTTTCACCAAAAGCCGGTTCTTTTAAGTCATTGGACACCTTCTTGATACATTGGACACCTTCTTGACAAATTCCAGTTTATCCCCAGATCTCCCTTTCATAGCAGGTTTCTTTGCAAGTTTTCATGTCTTATTATCTGAAAAGGTTTACTGGGAAACATCACATGGGAAAGAGGCAGAAGTTCTGTCGCTGCAATTACAGGCAGAGATATGTGATTTTACCAGCATCAAAAGGACTATGATGGCACTCTAAAGGTGTTTGGAAGTAGTCAGCATAGATTTATGAAAAGGGAAAATGAGGTCTGACAGTCTGACACAATTTGATGACTGGCTTGGCAGGTGAGCACAGAGCACTGGATATTGTTTATCTTGAATTTAGAAAGGCTTTCAACTTTGCCTTCTATAATCTCCCTCTTGGACAAGCTGATGAAGTATAGGGTAGACGAGTAGACGGTGATTGAAAAGTAGATGAACTGCAGGGCTCAGCCTGTTGTCAAAAGCAGCACAAATCCCAGCTGGAGGTCAGGCACTAGGGGTGTGCCCCAGGTGCCAGTACTGGGTCTGATCATGCTTAACATCATGAATGACCTGGACGATGGGGCAGTGCACTCTCACCACACTGATAATGCAGAACCAGGGCAGGGAGGTTAGTGATTAATTAACAAAGCTGAACCTCCTGTCTTTGACAGGGAGCTTGACAAACTGGAGCATGGAGCCAGAAAGAGTCGCATGAAGTATAGCAATGGGGAATGCCAAGCCCTGAACATGAGGAGGAATAGTCTCACAAAGTTTAACAACAGGAAATACAAAGTCTTGAAAATCAAGTTGAACAAACTCATGCACCAGCATAAGCTGAGGGCTGAGTGGCTGTGATGAGCTCTGCAGACAAGGACCGGGGAGTGCTGATGAAGAACAAGCTGATTATAAGACAGCAGTGGCCCATGCCCATGCACAGGTTGCATTAGGAAAGCTGTTTCACAGAATTGCAGAATACGGGGTTTAAAGGCACCCACAAGGATAGTCCAGTCCAGCTCCTGGCCCTGCACAGGACAGTCCCTAAGAGTCACACCGTGTGCCTGAGAGCATTGTCCAGAAGCTTCTTGAACTCTGCCAGGCTTGATGCTGTGACCACTTCCCTGGGGTCTGTTCCAGTGCCCAAACTCACTGGGTGAAAAACCTTTTCTAATACCCAATCTAAAACTCCCCCAGCACAACTTCAGGCCCTTCCCTCAGGTCCTGTCACAGATCACCAGAGAGTAGAGCTCAATGCCTTCCTGTCCCCCTCATGAGGAAGCTGTAACAGCAATGAGGTCTCCCCTCAGTCTCCTCCAGGCTGAACAGATCAAGTGCCCTCAGTTTCTCCTTGTATGTCTCCCCTCAAGGCCCTTCACCATCTTTGTTGCTCCCCTTTGGATTCTCTCTAGTGATTTAAAGTCCTTCTGAAATTGTGGCACCCCAACTGCCCGCAGCACTGGAGGTGAGGCTGCCCCAGCTCAGAGCACAGCAGGACAATCCCCTCCCTTGCCCAGCTGTGATGCTGTTCCTGATGCCCCCCAGGACAGGGTTGGCCCTTCTGGCTACCAGGACAATGCTGGCTCATGGTCAACTTGTCATAGACCAGGAGCCCCGGGGCCCTTTCCATGGCACTGTTTTCCTGCATCTCATTCCCCAGCCTGTATCTACATCCAGGATTGAACTGGGGTTTTCCTTTGTTCTACTTCATACAGTTGGTGATTGCCCAGCCCTCTAATTTGTTGAGGTGTCTGCAGGGCTTTTCTGCCTTCAAGAGAGTTGACAGCTCCTCACAGTTTTATATCATCTATCCCTTCCAGTCCTGCATCCACGTTGTTAATGAAGACATTAAAGAGCACAGGGCAGAGTATGAAGCCCTGTGGAACCCCACTAGTGACAGGTCACCAACCTGGTGTGACCCAATTCACTGTAATCCTTTGGGCCTGACCTGTTTCCAGCAGGTCAAGGACGGTGATCTGCATGGGTGAGAGAGATCAGGTCTGCTGGGACTGGTTTTGGTCTCTTTGGTGCAAGAAGTGCATGGACAAAGTGTAGCATGTCCAGCATCATGGAGCTTGTGTTGTAACAACAAAAACCCAGTTGATTTATACAATATTTATTTTGTTTGTTTTGATTGATTTTATGAACTGGTTTTGTTTATTACTTTTTCCAATCTATTTATTTACTTTCTTATTTAACTTGAAAAATAAATTTTAATATGTAAAATAATAATATCTCAAGCCAAAGCAAGAGGTATAAGTAGAAATAACTGATTATGGTTTTAACCTCTGTTTTTTGAGAGCCATTTGGCTCAGATGCACAATATGCCCTCTTCATTTATTTTTTAATTCAAAAAATGATGAAAGACTTCAATGTTTTGAAAAGTGAAGGGGGTTGGCATGCCTTAACAACTACTGCCACATAATCTGTAAAAAAAAAGCATATGACACCAAATTTGATTTTAGAATGAGCTGTTATTACATCAAGATTGAGTTCATAATAAAATAATAATGACAGTGGATATTTAATATTTTTGATATGTAGTCAAAGAATAATTTTAAATCATATAAAATACTGGTTTCCTAGGGTGTCTGTGTAGAAAAGCATTTCAGGGAAAGACAGGGTGGAGTTAGGAAGATGAAAAGTGTAGCAGACTCCTAAATAACTTTTCACACTAAGCAAATAAACCCCAAGTTTGTTGTGCCCTAAATCCAAGTGTTAAGCTTTAAGTTTTCCCTCAGGTGGCAGCTAAAAAGGAGCAGCACAGTTTTAAGACAAGATCCTACAGGCACAGTTCAAGCTAATCAAAAGTGATTCCTTGTCCTCCTATGTCTCACCCCAGGTCAACAAATAAAGTGAATTCTAAGTTAGGTGACCTGCTTCTGGCAATACTCACTGTCTTAGGATCACACTCTACTGCAAATGTTTGAATTAAAAGGTTCAAACGTAAATGTTTCATAAACTGTGTGAAGAACCTTGTCCTAAAGAAAAAACTTGTTTTGTTCATTTGTGATGAATTGTTGCAGACTGGACTCTTTACAGCTGTATGTTTACACAAAGGATGAAGCAAAATTAAAGTGTCATCATTCTCTTCATTATGTGCTAGAAAAAGCCTGGTTTGTGTTTGAGTACCCTGTTGTGGTACTCAGACTTGCAGTCTGCCACTTCTTCATGATAGGCAGACAAAAATAGATTATACCTTTATTTTTCTGGAAATAGCCTCATAACCTCTGAGACTTCTTTTCTCTCCCTCTCTAGGTGCCTGTGGACTTGGTTGACTGCTCACTCTAAAGTGTGTGCAAAACTTGCAGTTGTTTAATGGGGATAATGAGGAGCAGTTGTTGGATGCAATTTCACCTTCATTTAATCAAGTACCACTCCTGGATACAGGGTCCAAAGAGAGCCAGAAAGAAAGAAAGGATCCTCTCTGAGACCCCCTGCAAGTCACCACAGAATCAGTATTTGGTAACTGTGGCTGAGCTGTGACATGCCAGCATTTTAAATTCAGTTCCTCTCACAGTACACTATTTGTGTCTTCTCAGCTTCCTAGTTTCAAAGTCGTTTTGAATTTGGTTTTGAGGGAATTGATAGCACATATTCCAGCCTCAGGACAATGAGGAAGGTAGGTGTCTCCTTGATTATGCCTTATCTAAGTGCTAAAACATTATCTAAATTCTTTCAGAAGTGTTAGAAGGGCACAAAATGTGCACATGGAGAAAAACATATGAAGCAAAAATATAGAAAGACAGCAAAGAGAACTCAAGAGGCTCAGTGTGTATAAAACAGATAGCAGAGCTCTCTGTCTCAGGCTGTTCCTGACTTATTTGTGCAAAACAAGGCCTTACACATTCTTGAATTTCTGGCAAGGTGCTGTTTATCTAGCAGTATCTCCCATAATCAACCAACCAGAAGAAGCCTACAGTTCCACTCTGAGCCTGTCTCACTTTTTCAGGTTTCTTTCAGTTCTTTAGGTCTCTCTCATTTTCCTGGAGAAAATTACTGAAGCTTGTTATGCTTCACTTCACAGGCACTGTGTCTTCCGTGCTACTTTTTCACATCTGTCCCAGAGATGATGAAGTGAAAGAAGCTTCAAAGCAGTAGGAAGATGGAGATCTCAAAATAAAAGTAGAAGTTATGGCAGAATATTTTTTCAGTATTGTTTATTTAACATATAAAGGAAACTCATAAAACTATATTTATCCATATGCCACTTTTTTTCAAATAAGATAATCTGTTGGTTGTTGGAGACAATCTAGTTTACCTGGCAGCCTAAAATTTAAAAAACACAGAATCCTTCACATTTAATTTTACATTCAGTTGCCTTTATCCTTATATCTAAGTAAATAATTTGTTTGAATTATATATGTTTTGGGATAAGGTTTTCCCTACACACAGAGACTTTATCAAAGTACAGCATGTGTATTTGTATTAATGGGATGATCCACTGGCAGGATGTTCTGTCTAGTGCCAGAGTTTTCTATCTCCAGTGATTATTTCTGTCATCACATGCTTTACTTATTTATTTTTTGGCTGACCTTTTGTAATTATCATTTTTCCTTATTAAGTGTTAGTCAGGAAAATCCTGACTTGTAAACTGCACACTCCTTCAGTACTTACAAGCCATCAATTGTTGATGAAACACAGAGAGAACCTGAAGGAATTGCCTTGTGAGTAAGGCTTTTGTACAGGGTTCAGAAAAACTCTTTTAATTGTGGTTTTGCCACACATTTCTTATGTGGCCTCTGGAGAATTGTGTAGGCTCAGAATCCAAGCTGTGTAAACATGATAGTGACAATTCCTCCACTTTGCATTTACCTTGCTCCTGCATTACAACCTTTTCAGAAAATGCTATAATTTTTACTGCATTTCCACAATGTAAAACAGTGGCCTGCGGACTCCTTTAGGTTCACATTAACACAAAGGGTTGTGTTAGAAGCAGCAAATCATCCCTCTTTGTACAAATATATTCAAAGGAAAACAATAAGTGGGCCTGCAAAGACTTATCCTGTAGGTATGGCATTAATGTCTTATAGAGTCATACACATTAGTTATTTCTAATTTCCTGTTATTTGTCCGGGGATGGCTCTAAGAATGTAAGGGAAACCGTGAAGAAAACTTTCCTTTACCAGACTCAATCACTCATTGGTGATTACACTATTGGTGTAATAGATCTGTATCTGAACTGGCAATCCTTTACTAACTTTTCACCAGGGACAGCATACTGTCCTCTGGACAGGACAGTGCTGTAAGTTTGTGGAATGAGTGGAAGACTGAAATGAGTCCCTGGTGCACCCGTTTGGAGAGAAGGTTCTCATGCATTTCATGATAATTTTGTCCAGTGCCAGAAATGCAAGTTGCAAAAATTATCAGGTTTATTGAGAATTACATAGAATTCCTCCAGGAAGGAAGGGATCTAATATCTTTCTGTCATGATAAACACATGGATTTACACTCAAAATGTAATTCCTGACTTCCCAGGGAAAGCTCTATGAATTCAAAGAGGAACTAATGAAATCATTTTGCCTTCAAGTTACTTTGAAATACTTAATTTGACTGTTATATAGAATTTTCCTGTTATTCAGAATTCAGCACTACCAAGAGCAAATTTCCAGAAAAGTAATAGTAAGATTGGTCTGTTATAGTCTGTTATAGTATATCCCCTATACTACCTACTATTGGGTAGAATATCCTGTCCTGGCTTCTGTGAAAAGTTAACACCTGACATGAGGTAAAATCCCTTCATCCTCTGTTTGGGTGCTCAAAAACACTGTTAATGGTCACCAGGATTTTGCTCAGTTTCTCCAGACGGTGAGGCTTCACGCTGTTCTCCCTGAATCTGAAGAAATCCCTATGGCTGTTTGTGAAGCAGATCATTCAAAGCACTTGCCTAAAGAAATATGTTACACATACAGGCTAAGAACTGGGGAGTTTCACACAGAAATCAATTTTGACAGGAGCAGACCAGAGACAAATGCTCAAGTTAGTTTAATATTCCACCCGGGCAGCCCATGTGGAGAGCTGACAACCACCCACCTGGCAAGGACTGTTGAGAAGTGTCAAAGAATTTTCAAAATTTGGCAGTACTTTATGCAACTGCAATCATTGATCAGACAGGAACCTGGTGGTTCTGAAGGAGATTCTGCACACAAAGTCCTGTTAAAATGAAGGCTGAAGCATTAAAAATCTGATTTAAAACTTGCAACTCTTAATGGTGCAATATTCAGAATTCATGTTGTCATAATTGAAGATCATTAGGGAAGCTGCCAGAGAACCTTTTCTTTACTTATTAAGAGAGCTCATGGTGCAGCAAAATGATTTTACCCACATGAGATTCTACTTTTCAAAGGGTTTTTTTTTGGTTTTGAGATTATTTTATTTTTGCCACTGAAGGAGATGAAAATCAAAAGAGATGCTGAAGTACTGTGTAGCCCTTTGACAAATCATGCAAGGATATCATTGGAGTTCCTCTGGTTCTGTCTTTCTGAGGTCCTCTGGAGAAGAAATCTTGACTAGAGAAATCTACACTGAGAAATATTCTGGCATCTTTAGCAGGGGAGAGAAAGGAGACAAAGCAAGGAATGACAAAGCACAAGGATTTAAGGCATCAGCCTGAAGTTTAGAAGCAGACAGTGCATTGGCAGGAGCTGAAGCCTCCCCAGCATCAAAAAGAACACCTAGTGAATCAACATGTGGAGTCATGTTGGACAATTTCTTTCTTGTGGTCTTTGGAACAGAGAGGAAAGTTTTCAAGGAAGCTGCAAAAGCAGTACAAAGGAAAATAAAGGCTGTTAGGTGTTTTCCTTTAACACAGACTTTCTATGCCCATCTAAGATATCTGAAATGTCTGTTTCCCTACCTTACAAAATAGTTCAGAGTAGTTCATTCTAGCTTTAGTGTGTATTTAACCCCACGTTTCTTTGTTCTTTATTCTTTTCTGTGTTGTCAACAGTCCTCCCGCTGCTCCTTGATAAGCTGCTTTCATGACTCTTCTTTTTCCAACTCCATCCATTCTTGCATGCCTAGAGCACTGACAACTCTGCCTGCTATTCCAGGTATCCCAGCTTATTGTCCACCATGTACTATGACGTGTCCTGTACTGAGAACCATTCCCCTAATCCCCTCCACTATCCCTCAGCACATCTTGCGTGTTTTCCCATCACTCATGTATATTCCTGCTGTACATGATGCTTGGCTGAGGCTTGCAATAGGTAACATTGTAGGCAGCAGTGAAACCAAGGCAGCCTGGAGAACAGAAATTACATTCAAGGTGCACCCCTCTGTGATTCTTTCCTAATCCTATCAAGGGTGTTGCCAAGCTGGGGGGTGATGGCTCTGCTGGGAGATGCAGTGTGCTGTGCCAATAACTTGGATTGCTGGAATCTGAGAGTCTGCCATTGGAAATGACACACTTCAGAGTACTTGTAAGTGCTATTACTAAGAGCCTGTCAAAACTAATTTTGATGAAATGACCCTTAGTTAAAGTTGAATTTACTTCAATAAGAATTGAAAGGAGGGAAAAAGCATCTGAAACATTTTCCCATATGTGAGTGGATTCTTCTTCCCCACTCCCTGGCCGACTTAATCTCCAGTTCCAAACAATTAACTTCTTAAAGACAGCATTGTGCAGTTTCTGCAGGTATTTCACTATTTAATGAAAACAAATTTCAAGGCATAAGAGTTGATACCCTTCAGGCTGCTTTCCCTCTAGGCCCTTCTAAATTTTCTTTCCTTCTGGGTCTCTCCAAGACCATGCATAATAACAATATCCATAAAAGGTAGAAGTTGTTTATAGCTTATTTGAACCAAGAGTAGAATACTTAAATATATAAAAAAGTATTTTGATTTTTATTTTAGGCTTTACTGCATTGATTTTCTTTGCTCTTAAGGGTATGCTCTCTTTTCAAAATATAACAGTCTGGGTGAGAAATAAAAAATAATTTATCAGATGCATATGATGGAAGTAAAGCAATTCACCTCAGTCAGTTTATTGTATAATTTATCACCAGCAGGGAGTAGGAGGAAAATGTTCATTTTAGACAAACCATCCTCTCGGTAAATAGTTATTATTTCTTATCTCAGAATTTTTTCCTTAAAGTTTTGCTAAAAAAAAGAAGAGAGTGTTTTTTTGTTTTGTTTTTTTTTGTTTTTTTTTTTTTTTTGTTTTTTTGTTTTTTTTTTTAACGCTCTTTGTGTGCATGAATAATAGGGAACTACAAGGATTATTTATGTTGGGCCACAATGCAAATTGTATCCAAGGGATTTCAGGGCATAATGGAGAGCATCCATTTGTTTGGGATTTTTTTTTTTTTTTCAGTTTGTGCATTATGTGACTTCAAAAAGAAAGTAAGTGGATCTGACCCTCCAATTCAGATTGTCCTTTCTCTTGGAGGCAGCTGAGACTATTTCTGGAGGGCTCTTGCAGCCCACAGACTGCAGATAGAGGCAAAGAACTGGAACCTGAGTTTCACAGGAGACACTACAGGCAGCATATAAACCCCACATCTGAGATGTGACAGGGAAACCCCAAAGGCTCAAAAGGATTGTGCAGTTTCCTGCAGATCAGAAAGTTCTTGATTATGCTGAAAGAAAGACTATTATAGACAGTAGGGAGTGTGATTTATGAGCTTTTAAATTTTCTAGTTTGCCCGTTTTTATAATTTGGGGGGGTGTTTGCCACTTTTTATTTTCTCTGTGTAGAAAGTAAAGTATTCTTCATTCTTAGATAAAAGATAACACCTGCATTCCTTTTTTTTTTCTTATCTTTTCTTGGTCTCATTTTAAAACATGCCATTCTTACGAAAGTTTACTGTAAGCTCATTACTGAGATCACTCAAAACTGGAGTTGTTACAGAGTGCTTTTAAAGATGTTAGGAGCACTAGCATACAGCTATTTCTTTTACCTATTCTTCAAATAACTCAAATACAAATAGAACACATTCACAAAAAATATAATAAAATATATATAAAGAGCAAAATAATGTAACTAAACAACCAATGAAGTAAAAAAAAAAAAAAAAAAAAAAAATTAACCAATCTAAAATTCTTGCTGATTTTGCCCATTTCAGTCTTCTGAGTTATTACAAGTCACATTCTAATTTTCCAGCTCTAGCTGCCTGATTGATCCTGAAGTGTGGATTCTGCAGGTCTCTGGAGTTTTAACTCATTTCATTCCATTATCAGATCACTGATACAGTAACATAATATGTCTGTGAGCATTCTATTGTTCTTACTCAGGTATTGTGAGGAGTAACATCAAACTGCAAGTGGCTTTGCCTTGTGTGTTGGGTTTCTGAATTCATTCATGTCCAAACGATTCCCAGACACCAACCTTGGCAGGAGATGTTGATTGGCACTGGCAATATAGGAAGTCTGCCTATATTTGTTGTAACCTGCTGTTTAGATATTAAAGGTCAAATGAGCACAGCTTAATAAAGCAGTTGGGAATTCGCAGTCGTGTCCAAACATGATTGTTGCATTGGCTGGGATTCTGTATTGGGGGCTTTCAAAAATTCAGGTATTTGGCATTAGAGACTTGAGGCTTTCAGCCAAGAGTTGGGATTGTTTTTCCAGTTTTCCACCCTCTCCTGCACAATTCAGTCACTCATCTGTGCTTAATCCTGTAGCTCTTCCTTCTCAAGGGGTCCTCCTGCCTTGCTTTATCTTGTTTTTTCTCATCATTTACTCAAGAGCTCCTTGGTTTTTTTCTCAGTGAAAGGAGGAGTTTTCTATTTTCATTTTTATGTTTGAATGGACTTTTGCTGACCTGTTTGATGAGTGAAAAATCTGTGGAGCACCTGCCACAGCTTAGTGCAACCTGTTGAGGCTTGGACAAGCCTTTCCCTGCCCTACCTGAAGACACTAGAAACAGCATAAATGAAGTGACCTTTTCTTCATTATAAAGTTTTATGATTTAAAAACTTTGTTTGTGGACAAAAAATTACTAGGCAACATCTAAGACAATAATTTGTCTTAGACAAGACAGACAGGTGGAAACAATTTTCTATTGACGCATGAAATCTTTTAAAAAGAACCATTGCTAAAAAAGGTTTCTTCTTTGGCATTTCCTGTGACAGTGTCCTTTAATATCTGGTGATATTAAAAGTTCTGAAGCACCATGTTAAAAAGAATTCTTATGGGACCAGTGGTAATAGTTCCAGATAAATTTCAGTAAAAGCTTGGTTTAGGTGTAGAAGAAAATACGGCAGATGAATATGACATCAGTTAGAAAATACCTCAATTAATATTTATATATTTATCATATGACTCTGTGTGACAGAAAAAAACTCACATTCAAATAAAAATACAAGCAAAATACTCTTTTTCTGTTTTTTCCCATGTAAACTACTATTTCCAGAAGATGGGTTTTTCAAAGGACCCCTAGTTAATAAGGGTTTTTTCATTTGGGTCTTTAAGGTTGTCAGCTTTTGTTTTCATCCAAAAGAACTGGCTACTGCTGCTGCTGGGAATAAATCATAGCAGTGATGCTGTATTTGCTCTTTACTCCCTCTCTGTCTTAATCACAGAAAAGATGTCTTATCATGCACTAGAAGAATGTAAGTTCATTTTCCTTTGCTGTATAGTGATAAATTTCTTGAAAGTTCTAGTGGGTCTCTAACTCACAGAAGGTCTTAATTTTGAAAATTCCTCTTTCTAAAAATTCCCATTAGAAATAAATAGGTCAACAATATGCAGAATTCAATACACAGGAATTAAAAAAAAAAATTACTTCTTTCTTACCTTCTGCTAAATTCAGAGTGTCTTGAAACCTAATCTTTGCTGCCAGCATACAGCAGCTATGTGCATTCACTCATTGTGACTTGTATTTCCCATCTGCTGGGAACAATTTTCTTCAGATTGTTTCATTTATCCTTGAAAAGAAGTACTATCTTGCATTTAATTGCGGTTACCCCAAGTCCTCCTAACCCTACAGTGTGAGGTTATGGCTCCCCTTGCCCACTCCAGATCTCTCTCTTTCCTTTTTGTTGAGAGTGTAGTGTATGGAGTAGGTGCAGGATGCTTCTTTCTTTCTGGCAGGAGTTAATCCTCAGGAAAGTAGGAGCTGGCCTTTCAGCACAATGCCTTTTGCCTGAGAGGCAGAGGAACCCCTGTGTTGCTTTGTTTGAGCCCATTTCTGACAGGCCTCTCTTGGAAGGGTGCAGGTGGTGCTGCACAAGCTGGGATTGTGATGCTAGAGGCATCTGTCCTTAGGTTGCTGTGGTCAGCCCATCTTCTCTCACTCCCATCTGTAGTCAGCAGCATTTGACTGCCCTGAGCAGACAGGCAGTAAGGCAGAGACAATTTAGGGGGCTCTGAGCAGGTCTTGTGATCACAAGTGACACATGCAGAAATCTCTGCTCTAGCATTTTGTGGAGAAGGACCAATTTTCACGTGCCTCTGCTTACTCTAAGCACTAGTTGAAAGTCATAGTTCAACAGAAAAGATTAGGAGATATAGGTCAAATCACTGTAGCAAATCAACACGGTCCTTAAAATCCAGCAGTAGAATTTACTTAGTACCAGAGAATTCATGTTTTCCTCACTGAACTGGAGAAGTTAAATCTCTCTGAAATGCAATATTTCTGAAAGATACATGAGCCTTATTTTCAAAAGCTTCCTGAAAGCCCAAGAAATACCAAGAACATGAGAAACAATAAAAACCTACTTGTCAGTGCAAATCCCATCAAGCTGCAGCTTGTTTTTCGTGTCATCTTGGATGCAAAGACCATCAGAAAGCTCCCTTTTCCATAACAATATCACCTGAACCCTTCTCCAATGTTCTGCCACATAGAGTTTGAATGACATGAAGTAATTTTAGCAAGATTCATTAGCAAAATGTAAGCCCTTTGTGCTTTGAAGATCAAAAGACTGCCACAGTTATGATCATTCCCATTTTTCCTGTTATCACATTCTCCATTTTCACCTTGTACTTCAAAATGATGGCAATTTCTAGTTTTGATAACTCCAGCTGCAGCATTTATGATTTTTATTTCATACCTTTCAGTCCTGAGACCTTCAAATCTAACTAACTGCATCCCTTTTATCTGCTCACTAATGACTCTCTGGTTGACATGTTGTTACAAAAGAGTGAGGCTTGAAAGCACCTCTGTGGGTTTTAAAGGTTGATCATTCATAAGGGGGTGTTGAGGAATACAAATTTTGTCTGCAAAATTGAAAAGTAAAATATTTTCAGCTTATGATCTATGTTATGGCAAGTCATTTTCAGATTTTTCATTCCCAGAACTGAACTCAGAAACTTGTCAGCCCATCATGAATTTTGAAATAATAAACAAATACAAATGAGACCAGCTGATAGAGCACCCCATTCTCCCCTCCCCACATCCAGCAAGTGAATACAGCTATATTGAAACCTTTGAATTGGTATTTCAATCACAGCAGAGTCACACTGCTGATAGGAAGGATCACCTCAATGGAATAAATGTAAACAAACATTTTCACAGCAGATGTTAAACGTGCCACGTGCTTGACTTAATCTGGACCACTTGTGAGACATATATAAATACCATTAATCAACTTTGGAGTAGATTTTCCCCTTTGCATCTAAGTTTTTTTCCTTCTTTTTAATAGCTAAAAGCATAGGGGGAAAGGGGCCAGAGAGTGTCTCATATGCTGATGAACTATAATGCTACAAATCATCAGGAAAAGAGTGCTGGTGTCTGAGCACTCAGAAAAATAACAAGGGCTACTTTTGACAGCAACATAAAACACCACCTTTTTCTCAGTAAATTAATCACAGTAAGTTAAATGATAGCTGAAGGCCACATCTGTGGGAGACAAAAATGACGCTTTCCTCCTACCTAGACAACAAAGTTTAGACAAGCATGCAAGTTGCCTGCTGGGCTATTGCTTCACAGCCTGTGTGGCTTCTCTAGATGAATTAACATTGCTTCTCTAGATGAATTAACTCCATGGTGGTGTAAAAATGGTCATGACTTGCAACTTCATTTAGCACTTTGCAAATACACGTTCCAGACACACCAAATAAGGGAGCTGTAGGTGCTAATTATGCTAGGCTGTACAGTGCTGAATTCCCAGATCCATTAGGGAAGGTTGATACAGTTCCTTGAAGGAAGAAAAACAGGTGAAGACAAAAGCAGAAACATTATCACACTCCTTGGAATCTGCTTGCTGAGTACTGTCTCACAGTGCAGAGGAGGCTACAGCACTGCTGGCTGTATTTCTTCACTGGCAGCATGGTGGGGACTGTAGGTCAGTGCTGAATGCTTGGGCTGGACTGCCCAGGCTGTCCCTTTCTCTATAATGAACATCTTTGAAAGGAGCTTTGAATTCAAATACCTTTTTCTGTCAGATTTTCTCTCAGGCCAATTCAGAGACTATTTTGAATGGTCTTTATTAAATCCTGACCGTACCTACCTTCACCACCTTGGCGATATATGTATTCTCCCCTCCTCCACTGCCTGGAGGTCCTTGGTTCTGTAGGAGGCTCTCAGCTAGCTAGATCCTTTCTACCCTGTCTCCGCCTCTGTCTTGCTGAACTGGAAACATCAGTCTCCCAAGCACAACTGGCTCCAGAGCACAACTGCTCTGGAGAGCACTACAGAGCATTGTGCACAGCTGCCTGAAGAAAGAAACCACTTGTGTCCCTGCAGAAGAAATAACTCAAAGCAACTGTGAATGCTAGCATTAATTCCATAATTCACCTGAAATGCTAGTGGCCATGTTCCTTCATGAACTGAAATTCAGAGCTTGGGACCTGGTCATTCAAGTACCAGAAATCTGGATATCAAAACAGTCAACTTGTTATGCTATTCTTCACTCCTTTTTGCTCTCTCAGAAATGCTGCATACCAACAAAATATTACCTTTTCAATATTCTCAAATGATCAAGAAATTTCTGTTTTCCTTATCCAGATTAATGACTTACAGATGTTGAAATTATTATTACCTCCATCTATGTTAAAATTAGTATGGTAAAGTTGCTAATAGCTCTTAGACACACATAACAATGTCTCCTGAAACACTCCCTTACATGTACATGCCAGCTAACTTACAGATAATTTAGTTGGAAAACAAATCAAGAAAAGATTAAATAAGTAAGGTCTCTAGCGACATCAAATTCCTACTCACAAAATATTGCTTCCTTAAGTGCAGTTTGAAGCCAAATGTAAGCATTTGTAAATGAAGCAGCTAATTAACTGCTCCAGTGGAGGATAATGGGTGGAACCAGTCAGAGTTTTAAGCAAAACCAGTGTGCTCTCTACCGCAAGATACAAAGGCAATGTATTAAGAATGCATCAGTATTTCTAAGTTCATGAGCAGAAGACATCTGAGTTTTAAGACAGGAAATACTGGACAATCAAGTCCACAATTTCCAGTAACCATTAACTTTCAAAGGGCCTTCCAGATGTTCTCTCAAGATTCCTCACTCTGAATAGGCTTCTCACCTATTTTTTCTTTCCATTAGTGGCAGTCTGTTTGTTGCAAAGATAATGGAAGGAAGAACATCCTAGAAATCATGTAGTGGTTCTTATCCAGCCCTCTTCTAATGAATTCTTGTGTGACTGACTGTTTAGAAGTGTCAAATTAACTGCTCTGCTTGGAGGCTTATATTGACTTGCAGTACCTCACAGATCAAATGTGCAACTTCTCTTTGATTTGTTTATCACACCCAGCAGTACAGAGTCCAGCAACATGAAAAGGCTTCAATAGCAGCTCTGGTGCAGTGAATTAACAGAATGACTTGCTAGATTACAGTATTTAGTAACGATCACAGCACTGTCAATTTTCATCATCTGTGAGGAAACTACAGATGCAAACAACAGTATTGGGTAGGTGTTTTTTCTTGGTCGCAGAGCACCTCCTTTTCTTAAGAAATACTTCCAAGAAGGTGAACCACATGAACAGTGAGTAAACTTTGTGTAGAGCATCCTGAAGGGTTTCTCATATCAAACAACATTATATAAAAGATAACTGCATCTTCAGTAACTAAAGCAATCAGTGGGGATGTATGCAACTGAAAAGAAAAAGATCTGTGTCCTGCAATTTCCCAGTCAAGGCATTCCTGAATAGGATGGAGTAGACAGGTCAAAGAGGCTGAAAGGCAGAGTAAGAGGTAAAGCACTTTTTCCCATAAATTCCTGGATAAAGATGTTATCTGATTCTCACTGGAGAGATGGGCTCATCCAAGATTAAATTAGTTAAATTAATCAAGTAAAGTCAGTTGGAACACAAGGCTCAGAAGAGAATTTCATCGAAGTTCTGTCCCAGATTCCCCAGGTGGTTTGTAATGGCATTTCCATAACCCAACAATATCTGGTAAATTGAGATCATTCTTTTTCTATTTAGGGAATATATTTAGCACAAAATTTTAAAATTTAAAAACTTTTACTTTCTCTCAAATGCTTGTCTTCTTCAGTAATACATGTGTGTGTTCTAATACACATTTCATCTAAACAGATGGACAGTAAAGAAAAATATTTCCCATCTTGATTCTACAGGTGGTTTTTAATACCATTTGGGAGAGAAAATGCCAGAAGATTGTATTTTTATTATGTATGAGATGAAATTCTGTTCAATAAAACAGTTTTTACTGGGTTAAAAATAATATAATTGTCTCCAATTATGAAGAGCTTTCCAAGTCTTACAGTCCTACTACTTCAGTGGCTACAGTTTTCTTGCCTATATTTATTGTGAAAATGAGTAGGAAAGTACACCAGGAAGGGCCATTTGACTCACTGAGAATATTTTCCTGCTATTGCAGACAGCCAAACTACTTGATCTTTTTCATACACTGATAGAAACTCAATTCTTAACACCAAGTATGAGCTTTCTCCCTTGTATCACTCAAAAAGATGTCCCAGAGCTCACTCAAGTAGAATTAAACCTCTGGATTCAAGCACACATTTGGTCATTAACAGGGAACCATTTGTTCCTGTGACAAAAACATCCTTTACCTTAAGCATTTTTTTCCTCCAGAGTTCATGGTTCTGGTGATGTATTTATGGAGTGTAGTTATATCTCTTCATCTCTTCTCACTCTTAGAAGTACTAGTACTATAAATTTTACAAAACCAAAAAAAAAAAAAAAAAAAAAAAAAAAAAAAAAAAAAAAGAAAGAAGATAGGCTCTTCAAAAGAATATGTTGAATTCTGAAGTAATGCCAGGAAAATTTTTGAGACACTTGATACTTTAAAACTCACAGCACTCAAATTGGGGAAAGTAAAGAACTGTATTTACTCTTATCACTTTCAAGTATAAGGTATGGTAAAATTATGTACATAGGAAGAAGTTAGGATGAACACTGTTCTGATGGTGAGGTGTGTAGGAAAATGTACTGGCTTTAGACACAAACCTGGATTATTCAGACATTTGTTTTATAGAAAAAAAAAATATTTGCAGAGATTGCTATCTAAATTTCTGGTGTTCATGCCTTGACAAATTTGCTGTAGACTCACTGGTAAAATGGGGGAAAACCTCAGTTCTCCAGACCTGATCATGTCTTTATCTTTGTGCTTTGTGACATTCATTGTACCTTTCAAAGGTACTTATGGAAAGTCACTGTACAACTACTTTCAGGTGTAATTATCACTAGTACCTAGTGGCTATATAAAACTGCACCTGCAACTGGCTAAATTGCATGGTCTACATTTACAGCTACAATATCTGCCAGAAAATAAAATGTCAGTTTATGCAAATTAAGCCCAGAAGTAAAATATTTAAAGACACTTTTGTGGATTCAGTAGGTTTTCAATTCCACCTTAAACAGTTTTTCTTTTGTAGATCAGCTCTTGTAATGTTTCTGAGTGACAAGCTGCTTTTCTACAAATAGGATTTCTTGATCTTCTAACATAAAGTAAGACAATACTTATAATTTGATTGGAAACAACTGTTGATTTAAATTTTGCCTTTAGAGGTCATAGACAACAGGCAGAGGAGACCAGAAACTATAGAATTTCCAGGGTTTTTGGTAGATTAGATGCTGAAAATACTGACAGACATGCCTTTTCATAAAGGCTGTTCTAAAAGTGGCAAGGGTGCCAGCAGTTACTCTGCTGTGTCCCTGGAGTATTAAATATTCCTGCATGGCTACAGTTTTGCTTTTCAACAGCAGCTTAGGTACTTTTTTAAGTAAATAAGCAGTAGTCTCCATCAGAAGAGAAAGACTGAACATATTTTTAAACATTGCTTTATTTTCTATGAAAATCACTCTGTTGTGTATATTGTGAGCTTTCAGGCAAATTGCAAAAGGAATTTGTGTTGTTGGGCTGAATTTGATTAATACATGTGACAAAGCTCATACTTTTATTCAGAAGACACTATTGAAAATTCAATTCAGGATATACTATAGTTGAAATTACGTTTGTCATAGTCTGCATCCTGTAGTAGTAGCCTGGAACACAAGGAGTTAAAGTCTAAAGACTTGGCAATTCAGAATCACCAAAATGCATCAAACTGCAATTTTTCTTTTCCTTTAACCAAAGCATGAACAACTGGACAACAGGTTATGGATAGCTCTGGTCATCAAAGTGAAATTACCTTGTTTCTGTTGGATTTGGTAACAACATTATGTAATTGCAGGCTGTTTTCTCTAATTTAATAAGACAGGAAGTTTGAGCCATAGGAAAGCAGTTAGGAAAACAAAAAGATATTTTTGAAGTATTTTGAAGCCCGTTCCCATGCTTGTGCTCCTTCCACTCATTACTACTTTTCATTTTATATTTCCCAGATATATGGCTTACAGTGGTCAGGTATATTTCATTGAATCACAGATGTTGTACGGCTGGAAGGTACCTCATGCAATTTTTTACATCAGGGCCATGGACAGCACAAGGCCAGGTCAGTTGTGGCTTTGTATAGATGAATCCTGAAAAATTTCAAGGTGATTTTCCATAGCCAACTTACTCTGAGGAATTGTTTACATAGGACATTATTTTTCTGCACCACTGATCTCCTTACAACTTTTAAGATGAAGGTGACAAGAACTAGACTATTTTCTACTATCTTAAAATCACCAGCCTCTTAAAACTTTTCAATTTTTCTATGCTTCCTCTACATTTTTCACTCCATTGGTTATAATGTCACCCACTTTCGGAAGTTTCCAAATGAAGAAAGTGTTACTTCTGAGATTTTCTGGGATGTGTATGGTTCAGTCAGGGTGTTAAGTGTAACAAAGTCATTTGCATAATGTGGCGTGTGGGATCATTATACAAGCACAACATCTGTGATGTGTGATCTATGATCTGAGCACAAGTCACCTTCTATAATAAAAAGCATAGGACTGTCAAAATTAATGCAGCTTTTATTTTACAGATAAAAACATGTTAGACACATATTAGATATTAATTTAAAAGATCTGGGATATTTCTTAAAACATTGCTGCTGCCTTATTGATATTTCAGTTTCAGTAATTCTGTATCATATATCAGTGTTGCTCTGACTTTGGATTTTATTGGGAAGCTCATACTACTCTAGTGCCTGTTGAAAAATATCTGCTTTCTTGATTATCTTTCTGTTGTCAACTCTATTATGCCATCACAATTCTCAGATCTCCTGATGCATGCTACATGTGTAACAACATCTATAAATACAAGCTAGAAGTCACACAGAAGCTGTGGGCAAAATAAATGTATAGTCTATCATATCTGTCAATATCCATTTTAAATATGCTCAGAGATGAATATGAGGGCAAGGGAGGAACTAAACAAAATAGGCAAAATCACTTTGACAGGAGATCATTTCTACACGTTGCCACAAATTTTGGATAAAATGTTAACACATCAATGTGTACATATTTTTGAGAGAGTGAGAAAAAATCTGGAGAAAAAGGAAGAATTTGTTATGAGTGTCATGAGAGATGGTGTGAAAAACCTTGCTGAAATCAAGATTAACAACTTCCACTGGTCTCCCCTTGTCCACTGAGTCACCTCATGCCAGAAGAGTTGTTGGTCAGGCATTTCAACTTCACAAACATAGGCTGAACAATCCATTATGGGCTTTTGGTAAATATGGTTGGAAATGGCTTCCAGGAGTTTTTGATGCATCACACCCCCCAGGGAATGCAGTGAGACTGTCTGGACTGCAGGTCTTCTTATCTTTCTTCTTGTTCTTGAAGATAGGAGTGATGTTGATTTTTTTCAATACCCGTAAAACTTTTCCCATTCCCACATTTCAAATATGATAATGAGTGGCTTCACAGTGCCAACTCCCTTAATATTCAAGGATACATTACGTCAGGTCCCATGGATTAGTTAATTCAAATGATTTCTGAGTTTATCCTGCTTTATTGAGGGTATATGTACATTTCTCCAAACTTTTTCATGGGTTGGAGGGCCCCAGTATCCTTGAGGACAATCTTAACCAAAGAACAATAAAGAGATAAAGCAGACATTCTGTACCTCAGTTCTTCTCTTGCCCCTTGTCAGCAGGGCTTCTACTCAATCAATTCAATGCTAGGCTGTTCCTAGCACTTCCCAGTTTTCCCTTTGCTGCTGATATTCCAGTGAAAGCCTTCATCATCTGTCCCCAGTCACATTTCCATCTGTTCCAACTGCGTTCTGCTACAAAGGACAACTCAGAATTGCAGAATCACAGAATAAACAAGGTTGGAAAAGATCTTTGAGATCATCGAGTCCAACCAGTGACCTAACATAACCTTACCAGCTAAATCATGACACTGAGTGCCTCATCAAGTCTCTTTTTAAACACCTTTAGGGACAGTGACTCAACCACCTCCCTGAGCAGCCCATTCCAATGCTGAACTACTCTTTCTGTGACAAATTTTTTCTCCTCCCCCCTCAGAGGGTCTGTATCCTTCCTAAAGAGCATGAATAAACCTGCCTCACAGTTCTAGTCAAAACACAATTTCAAGATTAGCGAGCAAGGCCAAAAGGCAACCATGGTGTTCAAGATTTCATCATGGGAAGGACAACTTATCTGCAGCTGTTGTACAGCCTGTGAGTATGTCACTGCCTCTAGAATTTAAGCAGCTGGGTGCTTGACCAATTTTTCACGCCAGCTTCCTACCTGGGAAAAAGATAGCAACAGCAAAGCTTAGTAAAATCTAAGTGTTCTTTCTATATTTATCACAGGTAAACAAGTCTTTGATAAGAAATCATTACTATAACGCTCTTTTAGACCTTGAATTGAAAAGAAACGAACAAGCCACAGTCAGAGAAATCTGACTCAGCATTAGGAATTGATAAGATTGACAAATTCTTTGCAGTTTTTCTGGTTTTCCTTACACTTCCATCATTACTTTTGTTACCTTTTCCTCTCCAAACTGTTTCTCGAGCAATAAAGCACAGGTATGTATAATGGTATTATTTGCAAACTCTCACAGAAATATTCTTTTGTTTCATTACTTAAATTATTTATATGTACTTGTATGAAAATGGGTTTTTTCAGTCTTGAATGAAAGAAATTCACATCTTCCCAGCATTTGAATCACATGTGTGCTGCACAGAGCACAATTACACAATTCTCTGACATAATAAAGCAGAATAATTGAAGGTGTTAAAGAAGAAAAAAGATTATGGATAAAAATGCATTTGAAAAGTCAAGAAGGGTGATTTTATGATACAGTGTCTCTTTTCCATGCCTATACAGTTAGTATAAAAATTGACAAGTGAAAACATTTTAACATGCCTTTCATACACAGAAGTGGTGATTTCTTCTAATGTTTTGTTATAATGAGACGAATAAAGAACTACATCAGAAACGTCTTTCATGTACTATGATTTATTTGCAACTGAATTTTTTAGGATATGGTTTATTACTCACTTTATTTAACTTTCTAGGAAATTAAGTTTTCTTGCCATCTGCAATTTGCATTCTGTGCTTGTCTTTAGCTAGGCTACAATTCCCAAGGAGTTTGATGTCAACAGTATAAGGCATTTCTCAACAAAATGCAGGACTTCAGGAAACCTCCCACTGACTGTTGGGAATGTCAAATAATCATGATTAATATACCTAGCCTGCTACTGCAGAGAACTGAAACCCAGTGATGGGCCTTTGGTGTATTTTTGGTTCTCAGGTAGGAGCATGAAGGCAAGCAGCAGTGGCACCTGAAAGGCCAGCAGCAGCACTCACAGACTGGGTGTTTTCACACTGAATACTAAACGAGGGTTCCTGGTGCAGCGCTGAGTTTGTGCTGACTTGGTACTGCAGCATCAATTACCTGGTCATGCAAAAAGGGGGCAGCAGAAAACACACAGACACGTGATGCTTTTTAAAAATCTTGTTTACTAATCCAAATTATTCAGGAGAAGAAAATAAGATTGTTGAGACTACAGTCGTGAAATGTAACAAATGGGTCCTCAAAAAGCAGTGCTTTCACTCTGCCAAAAGGAAAGGAATATTTTGGGGCTTAATCAGTGGTACACTGGAGAAATTCCTGGGTTTTCCTTTGTTCCTGTTTTCTAGGCACTGTGACTATCTTTTACCCATTTTTTATTATCATGTTCTCTGTGTTTTCCCCATATATGTTGTATACATATTTGATTTTGCTTCTGCCATGTCCTAAAATCTATTCTACCTAACTCCCAAAACTGCATTCCTTCAGTAAGCAGTGACTGAGTGGGTGGTGTCAGGAACACTTAAATGCTTTTCTTTATCCCCTTCTGAACAGGTCATCTGTTGCAGAGTGCAGCAGATGGGAGGGTCTGGGACCTGACAATCCCTTTCAAGAGGATGTCAGCAAGCTGCAGAGGGTCCAGCAGAGGACAGGATAGTCAGGGCCCAGTGCACAAAAGTTGTGAGGAGTGGTTAACAAAGCTGTGCTTGTTTAGTTTGGAAATCAAAAGGTTAAATGGTAAATAATCTCAGAGCAGACTAAAACTGCTGGAAGGGGACCTGCAAAGACACTCTTGTTGATTGTGGCAGGTAATGTAAGGAACAAAACCTTCAAGCTGAAAGCTGTATAACAGAAATTGGACATTTCTTCCAAGAGCATACAGAGAAGTATAGTAGAATCTCCATCCCTGGAGGTTTTCAAGACTTGTCTCAGAAACAATTCAGAATCTTTTCTGATGAATGAGATTGAAAGTGAATATAATGAGAATGTTTCTGGAAGGATGGGAGAAAAGGAAAGATTTTACAAAAGGAATCTCTCAAGCACTGCTGACTAAGGCCAGTTCATCCTCTGATCTTTTAGTTGAAGAATCTGTCATGGAAAAATACAAACGACAAAAGCAAGTCTCTCATATACCCTGGAATAACAATGATTTTATTTTAATAATGAGGCAGGAGTTTTACAATGAATTTTGTCTTTTGTGTCTATTTTAGTGTCTATTCCCATGGTCTCAGGAAGTTCATGATCATAAGCAGGAAACCATGTTGTGACAGCGAAGATATGTTACTTTAAAGTAACTGTCAGTCTCTAAAAAGAAGGCATATTAGAGAATGGCTGAACTTAAACTGGATAAGTGACGTACTACCCTTGTCAAGGTTGTAGTTAGAAACAGGTTAGTAGTGATCAAATTATTATGATGTAGACCATTTGGAAAGGAAAAATATAATAAAACATTACATTGTACAAGCTTAAAGAGATTATTAGCTTTACCAAATCAAGCATAACAATCTTTTTTCTCCTGCCTTTGTCAGCTGTCAAATCATCAAACACAACCCAATTTTCTTCCAACACTGAAATTGCACTGAACTAGAATTTTGATAAACCCTTTCATATTAATCAACCTCTATATTAATACCTTCATAGGATAAAACTGAGGTTCAAGTAAATGATCCAGATTTTTGTGCTTTTGAGAATCACAGGAGCTTGGATTTTGATAAAAATAGCTCACTGAAGCCATTCCTTTCTGTCGTGTCTTTAGGACTTTTCTGAAGAAATAAGTATATCTGATGAGAAAACAGTGAGTCAGCATAGTTTTAAACATCTGCTCAGAGCTGTAGTAACAATCTAAACCCAAAACTTAAACTTTTAGACATTTTATGTGATTTTTTTCAACCTTTGGAACTTTGAAAACTTAAAGATTAATTTTGATAAGCATTCCCTCTCAAAACTAATAAATTTTAAGTAACCAAGGGACATGCTAAAGCACCTTTTGGTCCATTTTATGAGGAAAGAGGAATTAAATTTAATTTTTCAATCCCCAGTGACACATTCTCTGATGGAAAATAAATTTCTATGATTTGTAAGTGGGAAGTGTATTGATATGGAGGGTTTCTCCCTTTTAGTGAAGAAAATATATCAAACTACTCTTATATGAATGCTGCCAAAAGCATGTCTTGGTAACGGGTAGCATAAAATATGATTTACTTAATCCATTTTAAGGTTTACTAATTCCTGATGGGATTATACGAACATGTTTGGAACTAGTGCTGTAAAAGGAACAATTTTTACCATTTTATATAACTTTACTGAAGTTTCAGGGATTTTCCCTCTGTAGAGTAAGCTGAGCCAAAACCTCGCAAGTTCTGCAAAAATGAGTGAGACAGCATTGACCTGATGAGCTTCAGAAGAGAAGTCTCAGTTGGAATGTAATCTGCTGGTTTGGATTTCTGTTTTGCCAAATTGGCCTTTAGTCTGACATCTATCTATTCTTTTCATGAAGAAGACTCAGTCATGTAGGTATTGGTTAGACAAGACTGCTTACTTTGGTCTGTCTTTTATGACTTCTTAGTTTTATTTTTGTGGTGATATTTTTTTTTTTTTTTTTTTGGTTTTTTTTTTTTTTTGTTGGTTTTTTTTTTTTTTAGTATTCAATATATCATTAACTGAAGCAGAAGCTCTGATCTAGTTCAATTTTGACTTAGGTGATTGACCTAAACCATAAACTATGCAATTATTAACTGCTGCTCTATTTCTGATAGATCAACATTTTCCAATGAAAATAATGAAAATCACCATTTAAAAAAAAACAAAGAACAAGCACCTAGTTTTCTGTAGAGCTGACCTTTGGCCAATTAGAGAGCATGATGACTCTTGGATTTATAAAAAATTATTTGTTTTTGTTTTTCTCTCTGTCTCTGTGCCAGCTGTTTTTCTCTTGTTTCCCAAGAATGTAAATAGAGGTTTTTCTCCCAGACAGAGAGATTGAAAGGACAGGTCCGCGAGACTTTTTTCTTATTTCTCTTTCTTCATTATTTATCATTTCTTATCATTACATTCTGTTCCTGACCTGCAGAGTTCTTCCTTGCAGGTCAGTTCAAAGCACAAAACTCCAAAGCTCCATTACCCAAAACAAAATGCAAAATGCTAACTACAAAGTGCAAAAAGCTTAATGCTCAACTACTCACTATGAAATACTAAAAGCTCCCACCCTCAGGGTGGCGTGGATATTTATACTACAATCCACGTAATCAGTATTTATAATTCTACTCCAATAACTATTATCTTTGTTACAAGGTTAGGCTCTATTCTAAGCCAACTATAATGTGCCACCTCACTGCAGAACATGGAGGCAAGGAAGAAGGAAGAAACCCAAAAGCCATGTGCTTCCTCCATCTTGCCTTTACCTGTCTGCCATCCTAAAAACCCCATATATCTAAAATTCTCACCCTGTGATAAGACTACACACTATTCTACAATCTAATACACACTCTTAAAAACCCTGCTTCATTTCAGAGCCTAAAAGCCCTTTTTCCATGAACAAAGGTTAAAAACACTGTTTGTCAGCGATTCTAAAATCTCTCAAACATGCAAAGAGATATTCCTCATAATTCTAGACTCTGACAGATGACTGTATGATTTTCGTAGAGGAAATTGTGCTATCACATTTTGTTAGATTTTTAGTATCTAATGCTTAGGGCATACGCACTTGGGCTGCAATATCAGCTTGAATATGACCAACATCAAACGAATCCTTTAAGGCAAACTTGGGTGTTAACAGAAATAATTTTCATTCTTCCTTGATCCTGCTAAAAATTTTTTCTCAGTGCTATTAATTAAATATTCACTTCAGTTAGATTAGTAAAACTTAAGCACTTTTGTAATTAGTTTTTATGGAGATCCTTTCTTAAATATTGTTTGTAGTACTAACAGAACAAAATATCATCTCCTGCTTCCAAAAGAGCAGCATTTTTGTTGATGAATGAAAGAATTTTGCAAAAAAAATTTGTAAAGCATTTTGTGATACTTAAAGATGAAATATATACTACTTGGTATATATGAGTAACAGCAGTAGCTGCACCTAAGGGCCTCTTTCTGGTGTTGGTATTGTGGTTTCCTGAGGAGACAGACAGGGAATATATACACCATCAGCTAAGGCTTAGAAACCACCTCTAGTAAAGTATGCTTTTGATTTCCCCACCAAATGTTAACTTTCTGGAGATTCTATCCTTGAAAGGATATGAGACATAACTCAAATAGTGGTCTTGGTTAAAATTAGGAATGTAGTTATGGTCATATATGCCATGCAAAGGCAAATGTTTCAGGAGACAGAATATTGTTATACATATTATATATATATATATCAGTTGAAGATAATTCTTCAACTGAATTATGTTAACTTTTTTGTTTTCTATGATCATGGATTATCATTGTGCTGGGGTGGAGCTGTTCTACTGGAGACTACATTTGATACTAAAATTTGTTGATGAGATAAAAACATCAGTCTATTAAAGCAATGATCTGAAGGCAGAGCTCATATTAGCTAAAAAGATTCCCTCTCAGGGCAAAGCCTCAGAAGGTTGTTAGGATTTTCCCCCGCGCAGCAGGCCTCAGGCAGGAGTGGTTTGAGGGGAAGCCTTGGAGAACTGTGAGAGTTTTCCAAGGCCTCTGAAGCTAGGAATCCTGAGTGGCAAGCAGGGGTCTGGTGGACTTCGGTCAGGTGCTCAGGGTGGTTGGAGCCCTGGTGACTGGCAGGAACCCTGCCACCTTCCTCCTTCTTTTCTTCTTTCTGCTTCCTTGGCTTTGTGCAAGTAAAGCAGCAGCACTTCCCAAGCCTTTCTTTAGCATAGAGTTCGAGCAGGACCACAGCAGCTCCCAAAACTTTCTCTCTGGTGTGGAGACCCGAGCAGGGCAGCAGCAGCAGCAGCAGCTTCTCCATCTTTTTGTTCTTCTTTTCTTCTTTGTGAATTCATGCAGCAAAAGCAAAGCAAAGCAAAGCAGCAGCAGGGAAGGGTAAATAGGTAGGCATTGCTGGACTGCTCAGGCCTCTAATTCCAGTTTTTATTACATGTGAAAAACATTACAGCTTCAGCGTAATTTTGTGTAAATTGTTTTTTTGCATACAAGTGCACACGTATGTGCATGTTCTATCTTATTTTTGTCCCTAATTTTATCTTATTTGCATGAATTATTCTATCTTGTTTGTACTCTTAATACTTTCTTATTTTTACGTGAATTGTTCTATCTAGAAAATGCAAATCAATATTGTACTGTGTTTTTAATTATGTCTATTAAGCACTTAATTTTATCTGGATTTTTGGGCACTAGCCCTCTAAAGCTACTCAGGCAGCAAACATGCTGCTTCTTATTAAAGACATTTAGAAAACAAAAGACTTATTTCTAACCTACTGTGGTTTAACACATCTTAATTTCTCTAGAGGTTTTAACTCAAATCCTACATTCTTTTCTCCATCTGATGAAATAAAAGGAGATCTAAATTCTGAGTTTTCAAAAATGGACGAATGGAAGTCCTTAATTGTAGTAATGTCCTGGTTTTGTCTGGTATAAATTTCTTCCTGATACCTGATATAGCGCCATGTTTTGGATTCAGGATATGAATAATGTTGACAACACACTTATGCTTTAATTGTTGGTACATAGTGCTAAAACAAAATCAAGGACTTTTCAGCTTCTTGCACTCTGCCAGCAAGAGGGCTGGGGAGCACAAGAAGCCAAAAGTCGGAACGATCGGGACAGCTGACCCAAACTGGAGAAAGGAATATTCTATACCATATGCCCAGTTTATAAACTAGTGGGAAAGCTGGATGGGGGGGCAGCTGCTTGGCTTGGCACCAGTTGGTGGGTGGTGAGCAATTCCATAGTATATCACTTGTTCTATATATTCAAATATTTATTATTATTATTATTATTATTATTATCCCTCTTCCTTTTCTCTCCTACTAAATTATCTTAATTTCAAGCCACAAATTTTAATTTTTATCCTCCATTTCCCTCTCACATTTCCCAGCAGGGGCAGGTAGAGATGGTGGGATGAAGGCTGAGCAAGCGAGAGGTTGTGTCGTGTTTATCTTTCTGCTGGCTTAAACCAAAACTGTCATTTTTAGCATCCAACATGAGGCAAGAAAGGTTGAGATGGGGGCAGAACTTATGAGAACCTGTTAAACCAAATTTGAATTTAATGAATGAGCATTCATTATATTAGTTTGGTAGTCACTGGACATGGGGTTGCCAGTAGAGAAAACTGCAGCCTGTGCTTTAACGTTCCCATTAGGAAGTCATGATCACCTTGGCCCTTCCTTAAACACCCACCCTTAAACACCTTGGCACAAAGGAGATTCAAGGATGTAATACCTGTGTGCCACATGATTTCTGATTTTCTAAGAAAAACAAAGAACTTAATAAGGGGAGTGCCAAATTTCCAGATATTTTGTTTAAATGTGTTTATTTACATAGACTCACTTCTTAGCCTACATCAGGTTTTTAATTCTGTAGTATCTGCCTTGATTAGATTAATATAGATAAAAATTTCATTTTTTCTTTCAGAAGGACACCTTGTAATGAGATAATCCATAAATTGATCTTTGCTATGTGTCTTCCCCTGGCAGCTTACTGCTGGGTGCCAAATAAACGCAGGCATTATCTTTTGAAATTTTGTCAGTGTGAACTCATGAGCACTATTTGCTTAATAATTTTATTCTCCAAATTTTCCACCTCTTAGCAGTTAGGTTTTGCTTAATATTCACTATTTTCCTTTTTTTTTTTTTTTTTTTTTTTTTTTAATATAAAATATAAAAAAAATAAAGGTTAGGTTTTTTTTACAAATTTTTTTTTTGTTTTTTTTTTTTTTTTTTTTTTTTTTTTAAATGAGAAATGAGGAAAAACTAAGAGCTGGGTTGCAATACCCAAATTTTTATATTAATTCTTAAATTTATGTATTCAAAGAAATAATCAGTAAGAAATAAACAGCACTTGAAAGTAACCAACATTTAAAAAAAAAAAGAAAAAAAAGAAAAAGGCCTGAAAATGGTTCAGCAAATAGTTGTGAGCTTTCTTATGACTATACTGGGGTGATCTTTCCAGAGCTGTGAATCCACCCTTGCTGCAGCTGAGACCTGGAGAGGGGGTGAGTGGTCAGGAGCTGTAATGGGGAGGACAAACACGGGGGAAGGAGCACAGAGACAGGCTGTTGTCTGTGCTGTGGCCTTGTCCATCATGGGCCATTCCAGGGACTGCTGTGAGCCCCACCAAGTGCTCGCCCCTGCCTCCCCCATGTGCAGGCAGTAGTTCTGCTTCCGACCTGAGAAGTCTTGCTCTGCTGACACAGAATTTTGTAGGACCTTCTCAGGTCCTGAAGGGCCACAGGAAAAGGCTGGAAGACTTTTCATCCTGATCCTGGCCGTTTTAGGAGCTGTCAGCTGTGGCATCACCTAGACTGAGGATCAGAGAGGGAAAGAAGGGTAGATTTTAACTTCAAAGATAAATAATATTACTCAGTATCCTGTATGATCAAATAGTGAATATCTTTTAACCATGCAGAGGTGTCCCTTAGTTGTTGTAACAGTAATTGGCAGAAGGTGTGGGAAGTTTCCCTTTCAAACCTGCAACCGATAACTTTGAGTTCAAGAGGGATTTTATCCTTTTTTCTCTTTTCCTTTTTTTTTCCTACAGATCCCTTTGGGACTTTGTTTTCCTATTATCAGAAATATAGCTGCAGAACTGTCAGTTAGCAGTTAACCCAGGACGCACCAGGTGCCTCTGATCTCTCCAGCACTTCCCCTGGGTACCTTAGCTCTTCAAAGATTTTGCCTTTTGTAAGAGAATTATTGAGTTTGTTGTAGTGATGTTGGAACAGTTTTTCATTTCTTAGATGTGGATGAAATATTCTCTTGCCTTATACTGTATAATTCATCATAAACTTTGGGGGAAGGACAAGGCGGAGAACTAGAGACCTAAATTACCTAAATTACCACAACCTGGTAATCATGTGATCCCATAGACTATAAATGACATATTTGAGGAAAGATTTTCAGAAAAATAATGTAAGCTTTGTGTTGAATGGTTTTGTGCCAGCACTTCAAGCTAAGTTCGCTAAACTCATCCCTTACTCTGCGCACATCAAAACACTAGAGAGGTTTTAAAACCCAGGGGTTATTCAGCAACAGATCATGTGGGTTTCTAAAAGAGAGAAAGCACAAAGTCACTTGAAGAAGACAAAAGAATTTAGCATAATGGACAATCTCTGTATTGCCTTTGCAGGAAATATCCTATGTCTGGAATTGTTTTAAAAGTTTTAAACCAGTGTTTTCCTAGGTGGCAGCAGAACACACTCTATGTCTAATCAGGAATTCCGTCCTTCCAACCCTTTGGAAGACTCGTGGTGAGCCTGCTCCTTGTTCCTTTGAAGAAATCTCTACCTGTTGCAATCTGTAAACTGTACTCCTGGGAAGGTCTCATTTCTCACTGCACTCTAAAAACTTCTGTTAGTGGATATCTCCAGGCAAAAAGTATTTTCCTCTTCTTTTCTGAAGGGTCCACCTGCCCCAATATGTAGTAGTAAATACTGGATTTTCTGCTATTTTCCCTGAAAAATTCCAATTAGACATTGCATAACAAACTCTTATGCAAGTGCTCTCTTTCAAGAACTAGTAAACACTTTTTTTGAATACACTGCAAAGTGTATACACATGGGTAGATGATGATTCCTTTAGTAATTAGGAAATGCATATTGTTGCTTTTATTTACCAGTCAGTTTTTCATTTCCTCAACTTTTCTCATGACTGTCTTATGGAGACGAGATATTGTGAATTTCAGAACAAAGAAAGATTTAAATTAAAGTATTTTATTAGGCTTCAGCCTAATATTAGCTTCAGAGCTTCTCACAAGCATCCCTTGGAACCAGTGAATTGCTAATGTGAAAATTATGTGGAATTGGCCAACCAACATGTTGGGGTTTTTTTTTTCTGAAAGGAGATATTTTTCATATGCATTTTTTATAAAGTTTCTGCTTCTGAGTCAGAAATAAATTTGCTACAGAGGATAAGCTGTATTTCCCAGTTCTGTAATCACTGAAGCTGAAGCTATGCTTCCCCATTAATGACTTCTGGATAGCTCTCTTGCTACTGGTACAGACCAAACTGAAGGGATTTAATAATTTTTACATTAAAATTGTTATTTAATATGGTTTTCTACTATCCCTTTGACATGTAGGCTTAATCAATGAAAGTATTTTTTGAAACTAATTGTGAGGTAAGAAACTCTATTTAATGTGATCCTAACTTCTCTGGCAATGATGCTTCATAAATATAGGTTTCCACATTCTTATGCCTTAAATAGAAGACAGGCTGCTAAACCTCTTTAGAAGCCTTTAATATAGCTATGTGTTCAATGAAGCAGTATTCCCCAAGGAATATTTTTTTTTTTTGGTGCTGTACTCAACTATCTTGAAAAAAATTCTAAAGAGAAGTGAAATGTTTAAATGGTACCAATATTTTCCACTGATTATGTTGAGATTATTGATATTAAGCCGTAATGAATATGCCAACTGCAGTATTGGGAGTTTTTAAATTTATTTTAAAATGGTGCTGCAGCACAACTTTCCAGATAGTGAGAGACAGCTTTTGAATTCATAATGTTTAAATGCTGAAAAAACAGTCATGGCAGAAAGTGCAGTATTTGTCACAGTAGAAATACACAACTGTTTTGTTCTAATGCAACATCACAGCAGTGAGCTGTTGTTTATATGGGAGTTTGCATTTTCTTTTTGACCCTATTTTTCCTTTCTCATAACTTCATCAACCCATTATTTTTTAGCTGAAATATCTTATCTGATAAGTTGTGGAGTATTTATTTTGGAAAGAATGTACATTAAAAAGAAGAGAGAAAAGGAAAAGTGTTTTCAACACAAGCTGTTCTGGAACACATTCTTGAAGGCAAAAATGCATAGAATAATGTTTAGCAACTTAATTTACCTAAAGAAGTTTCAATTTGAATGTTTATTTTTAAAAGTATCTTTTTGAAACTTAAGAGATGATATTAATTTTCTTTCAAGACTGTGAAGCATAGATTTGCTGGAGTAGATTTCAGAATTTTTAGACTTGTCAATTGAGAAACCATTGCGAACAGTATTGGAAGAAAAAAGAAGGAAAAAAATGAAAACTTCTAACTTTGAATACTGTACTACAGTACAAGATTGTGTACACCAGTTGCATTAGGATTTGCTTTGAGGACAAACATAAAAACTAAGGCAAAGAAATTTTGAATAATAAAAGATACCATAGAAAGAAAGAATTTTGTGCTTAGCAGTCTCACGAGGGAAATGCAAATAGTTCTTAAAGGGAAGACTGGGACTGCAGTAATTAAATTTTGTTGTCTGCTCTACATGTTTGATTTTGTTATCTTGAATCTGGCAGGAACCATCACAAGAAGCAGTTGAAGTCTTAGTGATTGCAATAAGACAAGTCTCAAAAAACTAATTATTCACTTAGCTTCCTATGCCATGTAGACTATCTCCAGTGACATCGTGAGTCTCAATCAGGTCAGTGATTTATAGGTGTAGAGTTGGCACAAGGCTTTGGAATAAGGGGTTGTTAGCACTTATTAGAAGAGAGCTGAAAGATGGTAGGGTAAATCTGTGAATTCTAAAGAATGTATTATGATGAAGTATAATTGTGGTCATGATTTTTAAGCCTATTATTAAGAATTTATAATAATTCACATATTTTTTCTACTGTATATACTCTCGCAAATACTATTGATAACCTTTCAGAAGTCTTTGAGTTGGTAAGAAGTGATCAGACTTGTTGATTAGCCTTGAACAGAGCTAATGTGAGCTTTACTGAAAAAGAAAGAAAATTATTTATGGTTTAATGACCATTGTGAGGTTTTTGTGTCCAAACTTCACACTTGGAAGGTGAAATAAGGACTCCTACTTTTCAAGATAAAGTCTTGTATTATATGCTAAATCTTATTTAGGAGTTCCAAAACCTCCTTTGAACTCCTGGAACTAATATAAGGCAAGGTAATAAAATTGAATGGTATAATTATATGAAAACAGATCAGTTTAACAGGGATTTTTTTGACAGAGGGGGGAATAGTTGAACTGATTTAATCTGTTGATTCAAATTTTATTTTAACCCGCTGACAGTGATCAGTGACTATGTTGAAGAATAAAACAGTGTAAAATTTTATTGTGTTTTTCTTATAGGCAGGGTAAATTTGTTTGTTCACCTTACTCTAAATGTTACATATTCTGCAATTTTCAAAAACAGTATATCTTTTAAATTAAGTTGTTATTTCATGGTTCACTATGTGCAAATAAAATAATACTTCTTTCAATCCAAGACACCACATGAATCTAGGCACTTAATATTTACAAGTTTTTTATTTAAAGTCTAAAAAAGGATATACCTGAAATTTTTTTGTTTGAAAGGAAAATATTGGGAAGTGGGAATGAAATCTTTGCCTGCTTGTATTTGCATTCCAAACATTAACATACAAACCCCATTATTTTTAGAAATGCTTATGGGTCCAGTTGGTATAAAGCAATATGTATCAGATGTCTGCTCCTTCTTCAGCCTCTACTTTTTCTCATTCTGTTCTTCTGGCTTTAGTTTGGTTCTCCTTGATGTCTTCGGTAGCCCTGTCTCGACGGCAACATTAAGACATTACAGATGATAGAGTAGCAGGAACTCCAGTTAGAGTATAAATTTCCTCCTTATCCAAGTGAGCTTGTTTTGAGAGGCTCCTCATCCTTGAACTTGGTATCTCTTAAAAATATGTATTTTGTGCTCAGGTAATACGAGGCGCAGAAGCCACTTTCTGGCATTTTTCTCTTGCTAATGAAAAGGAGCAATTTGATATCCAGGATACTTCCACCAAGGCTTTTGACTAAAGGTTGGGCAGGAAATCTATGAAACAGCATGAAGACTGCCTAAGATTTAGTAGCCTGATACACTGGACAAAGAATAATATTTAGCTCTTAACAAGTAAATTATTACTCCAATTTCAAAATCAAATATGAGATGTAGTGTTTCTTGGGTAAGCTGGCACCATACAGAGAACATGAAATAAACACTGAGATGTCTCATCAAATACAGTTTTGGATGTGACCTGCTCTTGAGGCTGGATGAAGCGATTAACTCAGTATATTTCTTCTCTCTTTAGAAAGACAAAGTGCTTAAGCAAAATTATTTCTGCATTTATATGTTGAACTGATGTGACTTAACATTTTAAAGCACTTTGAAAAGCAAATATTTGCACTTGAGTGGTCTTCAAAACAGGAAATCTATCTTTAATAGCAAATGGGCTTTGTGATATTGCAGCAACCTATAATATTTTTTTCCAGAATTACCATAAACAGAAGAAATTTAGTTGAGTTTTTTTAACTCAGTCCTGTGTACACAGTTATAAATTATAGCAGTTATAAATTATACCAACATAACATTTGATAATAACATTCACAAGACATTTTCTTTTTCATGGTTTTAGTTTGCCTCAATTTCATTTTTCACATTTGTGTTTGAAGCACTACTGCCAATCCTCCGTGAATCATCAAAATAATTCTGTTTATTCACAGAGATGCAAGTTATATAGAAATTTAATATTGCCTTGAATAAACCACCAGGCTTCTAAGGAGTGTTTATTTCCCCAGAGCTATATTTTCAGATCTGTAGTTTTCCTGTAACACATTTAACAAAATCAGAAAATAATCTTCCAAAATGGAATCTGTACTGTGATTTAATATGACTACTGGCCCACTGCATGATTCTTATATGCTGTGATAATATGATAAATACAATTATTGTAATATAATGAACCAAGATAGATTGTCTTATACTATTACAGTTTGACAGAGAAGATTGTCCTGCAAGCCACAAAATATTCATTATGGTGTAGCCGATAAATTTAATGTCAGACCAAATAATGATTTAAGTTTATCAAGATAAATAAGAACATATAGAAACTTCTTTCTGTATTTATTTCCATTCACAAAATATCACAGAAAACTTTATAGAATCAGAGAATATCTGGAATTGGAAGGGACTCACATTTTTACAGGCATTATGGCACAGCAGAAAATTGAAGATAAAATGTTTGATAAATTGACTGTAATGGTAGAACTTGGTTTTGGATTTAATAATTTATTTGAAATTTACTCTTTGTCATATAACTAAGGAGGAATAGAACAGTTCTGTAAATACAGCTTTGAATAGAGTGGCAACATATAACTTGTGATGACTTTGCCATCTTGTATTAGTAAATTCAGTTTATTTTGCCTGTTACAAGAGATAAGCAGCAATAAAATCACCATGAAGAAACTCCTAATAAAATCCTTGTTCCAGACAAATAAAAGCTTTTATTAAAATTACTAAACTTGCTTTAAGTTACTATGCAAAAAGCTGTACTTAATGGATATAATACTTCTATATGCAGAAATAACAATACCTTCTTTCTATATACAGGTTTAGGTATGATATTGTCAGTTGACTCAGTTCAAATTTATTCTTTATCCACATCCAAGTAGGTACAAAGAGTAAGTGCACTGAACACTTAATTCTGCTTCACGTCTCCTTTATCCAAGTGCCTCCAGAAAACTTACAAGTATTTTTTCAAGCAATTCTGGCAGTATATCTGTTACCTGCCCCCTTCTACTGTGGTATTCTCAGAATACCAGTTGCTTCACAAGTTGAATGCCTGAGCTAGAGCCAATCAAATACCCTGAGCTGAGACTGTCACTGCTTGTGAAGCCACATGACAAAACCCCATTCTGGTGTGATGTTCTGGGAACCTTTTAACACCCCCTGCTGGAAGCCTGCTGTTTATCTTCTTGTTGAAACATCTTTATTGTTTTATCCTTTCAAAATGCAGCTTTTTATTCACTCATGGGGTGTTATCTATCAATCATGCCAGCCTCATGCTGCTTTGGTAATTAGCTAGTTCTGTTCAGAGGCCAAGAAATAAAAGGTGAACCCTGCCATGAACTGAAAAGAGATGGCTAAAGTGGAATTATAGATGAGTGTTGAAGAACTGATTCTCAGCTTCTCAAGTGTGCACCTTCAGTGCTAATGGACATATTCAGAGCATAGTGACCAAGAACCTAACATGGTCCTAATATGAGGCAGACAGGATGGGTGGAAGTAGAGGATGTAATTTTCCCTGGGTAAAGGAGTACTACAGATCTTCATTGAGATAGTCTCTGAAAAAAATCAAGCTGTATGTAGCACTGCAGAATTTATACCTTTGTTCTCTAACGTGACAATGTTTTTCTGCTTCTGCTATCTTGTCACTGACATCTTCCAGAGAAAGTGAAATATTGTTTAAGGAGAAAAGAGGAAAAGAGGTAGAGACAGTGGATGTTGTAGGACACCTCAAGAAAGAAGGCTTGCTTAAATCATGGTCACAGAGTGACAGAGATTTAGGTTACATAAATTAGTTAGAGACGTAATGAGTGCACTTCTAAAGAAAATAGTTCTAGCCTTGATACTCTGAATGTGTGCTACCAGGATGCTTCTGATTTTCAGAAGACAACAAACACTTGTTTGAAAAATTGATTGTATCTGTAATTGTACCTTTTTATTTATTTTTTAAGTATGGTATCTTTCACCAGATATCTGACAATACTAGCAAGTAACAAAGAAGGAGGTTTTCAGATATCATAGTAAAAAGCCATGAGTGGGTAAGCAGATGGACAGGAATAGGCTCAGACTGGGGAGCAGTAACTGCAGTTGTAGTCCAGTGATTGTACTCACAATCTTTTCAGTAATGAATAATCCCACTGAAATAAAATTAAATTCTCAACATGAATAATGCAAACAGCGTGTTTTAATTTAGATTAGCTCATAAGTCTGGGGATTTTTTTGTAGAATAATATTTTTGAGCCTATGAATAGCATTAATAATTTCAAGAATTAATGCAAGTTGAGAATTTTAATTTGAAGCTATTATGGATTGTTTAATCAATTAAAATGCACATGGGATATTTTGTCTTTTTAAGACATGGCAAACATTCTGAACAGCAAGATGACATGGCCTCCCTGTAGCTCATGCATAATTTTTAAAGGTGTTAAGCATGCCTAGGCTAGTGTTATTTTGTGGAAACTCTTTAAACATGCTTCATCTGGTTTGTGTATGCATATTTTGCTAGAAGGCAGCACTACTCTGCTATCTCTTTTTTCAAAAACTTTTTGGGCTAAAACTCCTCAGAGATTTAGTCTGCTGGAGATTTAGAGTCAGGCAGTATAAAACCACCAGCCCAAAGGCTGTCAGTTTAAGGGCTTCACCAGTGAAGAAATATGATCATTCTTGCTAATCTGGAACATTTTCCATCAAAGGGGACTGCATCTTTAAAAAAGGTCACCTTGGCAGGCAACTTGTCCAGAGGATAGCTGTTCTGAGTTAGTTCCGATAAAAAAGTCATCCAACTCCTATTTATTGTGGGACAGCAGGGATAGTCCTTAAGAACTTTTTAGCGATTCAGGCACAGAAAAAGCTATTGAGTGTCTGCATGGATTCAAGTAGAAGGTTCATTTAGATCAATATCCTGTTTCTGTCGGCAGGCTTCCCCAAATTGTTCTCTTGACATTCAGCCTGCAGTGACACTGAGGTTACTGGAACGGAGGTAATTTCTGTTTTCCATATCCCTCAATGGATTTTTCTACCATCTTTTAAAGAGAAAATGTCAATATTTTTCACCTTCTATTTCTTCAGGGAAGGCATTTCACAGCTCAGCTATGCATTGCTTGCAAAAGAAAGCTCTTCCCTTTGGTTTGTGCTGTAAGGCATATTTGCTGCCCCTGGTTCTTATAGCAGCAGATAGAGTGAGATTTTGACTGCTCCATGTCACAGATGACTTTATAGCTGCACCATTCTCATCTCTGCCATCCCTTTAGCAAGAGGTTAATCTTGTTATTCATTCCTCATACAGAATCCCTTCCAAATCCCTGTGCGTTCACACCACTTTGTTTATCCTTTCAGATTACATCTGCATTTTTCAATGGAGCGACATGAATCCCACCCAGTGTCTCAGAACGTGGTCCACCATGAATTTACACCACAGCCTAATAATGCTTTCTGTTTTGTTCTCTGTTACTTTCTTAATTGTTCCTAACATTTAATTTCCTATCTTGACAACTATTGAATAATATTTCTCAACCCAAATATATATTCCAGCCCCACAATTGGGTCAGATCAGAGCCAGTATTCCATGAAGAGTCTGTGATGATTACCCTGTTATTCAGAATCACATTCTTCTTCATAATCATTTCCCATCTTTATTACATGAAATAACTTAATATCATCTGCAAAACTTTCAATGTAGTCTCTTTGCTGCTTCGTCATGAATACATTACACAGCATAAGCAAGAACAAATGATACTTCATAAAATGTATATTATGGAAAGCATTTGGGAAATTTAAATAGTAAATTTAACTATTTAGGAAAACTAATCATGAGAATATTTTATCCTTTGACAGGACTTTCCAAGGATCAGTAGACAGGACAGGCCTTTGTAGGCATTGTTGGTGTTCTTTAGTAGACCTGCCGATATTCTTGCGGAAGAAAAATTACCTTGGACATGAGCCCGAAGTGTCTTCCAAGTCTCAAAGTAGTGGTAGCAGTTTTCAAACCAAAATACATGTTAAGAACAATTATTCAGAACTTAATTATGCATCAGCTAAACCATTTCTGTAAGAAATACGTATTGTTACATAGGAAGCAGAAGGAACACTGGGAGGGTGAAAAGAACTAAATAGAGAGAAAAACAGAAATGGAAAGCAAGAAAAAGAGAAGCTGAGAAAGGTGAATAGATACTGATCACTTAAGGGATGGAAACATGTAGTGTATAATCTGTGGAATATGAAGAGGTCAGTGTTAAGGGAAGACATGATTGTATGTTAGAAAGAGAGTTCTTTATAACATAGAGAGGAGTTTATAACATAAAAGAGGAATTTCTTGTCATGTTTCCATTGAGGAGATGAAAATATCTCCACAAAAAAAGAAAGATGAAATTATTATTTCCTGGGAAATGCCTTTCACTGACAGCTGGGCATTTCTGTCTTGCACAGCCTGGATAGATCAGTTCATGTTGGTATCTAATAGTTGCCTATTATCAATTACCTATATGCCTTGATAACCTCTGGTGCATTGGGGGAAACCTCCTACACTTGTCCAAGCGCAGCAGGCAGAGAACTCAGGGCTCTGCTGTAGGGACTGTTCATTGCAATTAGTACAGCAAAGTATGTGTGAAGTCTGTGTTCAGTGCTGCTGGGATTATGGAGAATTTGCTCCTGTTGGTTGATTTCATGAGACTGAGAAGCTGCTTAAAGTCTCAGGAATGTGGTTTTGGAGAGATTTACTTCCAGCATTTTCTTCCAACTCTGTTTAATGACTTTGTATTCAAGTTCCACGGTAGAACGGTATGTGCTAAGTGGGATTTACTTTTTTCCTTATTGCTAGATAATTCTTCATATAGTGTTCAGGGAACTCTTAGAAAAATGATTTATTTCTCTAAGTATTGATGGATAAAAGTCCTCTTTTATTTACTAAATGGCTATTGCAAGCCAAGTGCAATGGTAGAAGAGGTTTCGCCTTGACCTTTCATCTTTTGTTGTATGTTTCAGATGGCAGGTGGTCCATAAATGGGGATTCTGGCATGCAAGTCTTTCATGTATCATAGTGTGTAAGTTGACATATTTTATGCTGACCATGCTGTTTGAAAAATGAGATTTGTGTAATAGGATTTTGGAAGTAATTTGACAGTAGAGTGCACATAACTGAACTTATGGGGAAAACAGTAATTTCTGAGCCAAGTGATGAGACACTTATGTATCTTAGACTTTTTGATAATGATGTTTTAAAGGGCTTCCTGAACATATCTCATAGGTCCACTGACTGTGGGCCTAGTGTAATGCTTGTACCTATGCCAGTGATGGTCCCACAATGTCACTGCCTGACAGTGACACTGGGCATTAATATTCCTGGAAGCTCTACTGATAAACCTCTCCAGTTTCAGCTTTCGCAAAAAAACTGAAACTGCTGAGTTGGAGGTCGAACTCTACATAGAAGTTACTGAACTGCCCTTTTCCCACAGAGCTCCTCCAATCCTATGGCTCAGGAAAAATCCTTTCCCTTGAGAAATGTGTGTACATATATCACCTGCTCATCGGAAAGACTGCCACATGCAGTAAAATAACAACTTCCTGTACTTCTTCATGCAGTTTATCTGCCTCGAGGAGACTGAAGTTTTTAGGGGGTTCATTGTTTTCTTCTGTGTCCAGATAACTCCTGGCCTCATTTATGACTTCCCTTCAGAGATGGACAACCTGCTGATCTCTTTCCTACAGCAGCTTAGAGTCCTTCTTTTACTCAGTTTAGTTTCAGGGGCTTGCTTGCTCTAAGCATTTTATCTCTAAAAGGCCTATTAGTATCTGCATGCTAAAATGTATCTAAAGATCCAAAGATGGTAGAATTATTGTTAGTCTCCATTTTCATCTTGCAACAGAACAATCTGAAGGAAGAATTTGACTTATTTAATTTTGAATATCCATGCCTGAGACAGTTGCTTTCATATTACTTTTTTAAAAAGAGTGAGGTGTGAGGTGCATGATGCATCTGATGTACTTCAGATACCCACCTTGAGATGATATATAGCAGTAACTCTTTCTTCCAGTTGTTATGGAAGAGTTCTAGGAAACTAGATCATATGAAGACATCTATGTTGCAGATGTTTTAAAATAGATGAGGCAGACAACTCTTATTACCTGGGACTCTGCCAATAAATTTGCCATTTGAACAGGGAGGAAGTTGGCCAAATAAATTCCTCTACAAGTTCCAAAAATAGTAATGAACTTGAAGTGAGGAATTTTTTCATCTTATGCTACATGCATGAAGTTCTTACCTATAGATGTAAGAGTCTTTTGTAGTGACAGTAAGACCATTAAACTAAATAAACTTACAAATAAATATGGTCGTCTGAGATGGATCATAAACATTCTTTATTCCTTTTTATCATTAACTTGTCACTTCCAATTTTCACAGCAAACAAATAAACAAGGCAGAAAAAATAAAATGCAAACAGTAAAAAGAACTTCTGCTCAGAAATCACAAGCAAGAAATTTAATGGAAATTGACTGTATTTGAACACATGCTTGAGAAAGTAGTCAGGAAACAATGAGTATTATCTAACACCTCCAAACCGTGCACAGGTGGAAGGCAGAAGAAAATAGAATTGTGTAATTTATCAAAATTTCTAATGCTTTTGCTGAGGCTTTGGGTAGATGGCTGTCAACATCTGTATTGTAACAGATGCTCTTCTCTTTTTATTCAGAAGAATGGCTGTTAGAAGGTAAATTCTTTATAGTGACTGTAAGAAAACTTACCTGAATATGAATCTGCACTTATTGAACTCTACCATCAATATCAGTTTCACTGTGTCAACTCTTTTTTATCTTATTATCACAGTCTTTCGTTCTCACAGTCTTAAGAGTTTTAGACTTAGCATAGATTTCAGGTTGCTGCTTCAAGCTCTGGTATTTAACCAGTCTGCAAAATGGAGCTAACAAGCCTTAGATATTTTTAGAATACTTTGTGCTGGATTAAAGGAAAGAGAAGTCTTGTCAAGATGGCTGCAGCATAGTCCCTTTTTAGTTTTTTCAGGGAGGTTCCAACAAGCCTGAAAAGGGAAGCAGACTATGCTATGATAAGCAGGCCTAGAAAGAGTGGATTAGGTATTGGGTCTGCTTCAGCACTGTGGAACTGGCTGATCCTAGCCTGTTTGGTCTTCAGGAGAGCACTGTCTCAGCAAACTTAAAAAGACATCTCCTTTTCTTCTGCTGCAGTGTCTCCTGCTTGTGAAACACAGTGGGAGAATAAGGAAATGTCTCAAATATCAGCAAGCATAAAGGTGAACTCTGGCCCATGGCTGCAAGTCTCGGGCACTCTGACTGCTGCAGAGACATTTAGCTTTGACTTCACACTGTGGATACTGCTAAATGAGCTGCAGAGGAGTCTTGTGGTACTGCATAAAAGGAAACAAGACTTCTATGGTGCTTTACTTTTGCATCAACTTTCCATCCTGATTTTATTTACAGCTTGCCTAAACAAATGTGTTGGGAGCTTCAGAAGTCATTGCTTCCCAGAACTACGTGGCAATCAGCATATAATCATGAGTGTTGGTAGAGACAGTCTTTTGAAGGTGTATATTCTAGATCCCTCCTGGGAGATGTGTCCATTTATGTGATTTGTTATCAACCCAGAATGACAGATAAAGCTAGAATCGTGCTTACAATGAAATAAGTATTTGTATGAAATCTGAGGTTTTTGTATCGTGTACTAACCCTTAAGGAGCAGTCCAGCACTGGCCAAACTGGTGGCATGTTAGCTTGAGAGGAAAAATGAGAAAACTACAGATATCCAGAGATTTATTGAGTCAAGCACTGCTACATTTATAAATGCAACAGCAGAGACACAGAAGAAACAAGTCCTACTCTTGCCTGAATGAAACGATAGAGAATGGATGACAGAATTACCAGCTCAGCAACTATTTTCTGTGAAGACTTTTAATGTTAATTCATTGATGAAGTAATGGAAAACAGTTTCATATAAATCACATTTATAGCCTGAGATATCTGTTATTATCTGTGTAACTAATATATTTTTATATACTTCACAATTTAACTGAGCCATTAACAGGCAATTGCATCATAAGTCTGTAATTGCAAATACAGGCAGCTTGTTTTATTCACTGAATTTCATACTGGTGCAGCTTGTCTCTCCAAACTTGTTTAGTATGATTCTAATTTATTTCTAACTTATTTTATTCCCACTTCTCCCTCCTTCTTTCTTCATTGGTCTGCATTTTTTTCTCTAGCTTAGAAAAGATATAATCATACAAGAATGTGAGGAAGCCTTTTTCATCAGACATCAGTCTGTTAATGAATTTCTTACAGCAGCTCTAATTTAAACTAATAGCTTATGCTCGAATTAAGACAAGTTCTGGAATGTCCAACAAGTAAGGTAGAGTATGTGAACATGAGCTGAAAAACAGTTTTGAAAAGCATGTGATGGATAAAATTAATTGTGGCATTCAGGCAGAGTATGAAAATTTCTCTCATGTTTTGAAGGACTGCTTATAAATTAAATGATGGGGGAAATTCAGATGAATACCTGAAATAGTTAAAATTAGGAAAAGTAATAAAATAAGAAGTTCTGGAAGTCTGAGAAAGAAAACTTGAAAAATGAGACTGTGTGGATTGCCTACTCCTCCCCATACTACCTCTCCTCCCCCAGAAAAAGAACCCAAGCCCAAACCCTACCAACAAAACAAAACAGAGAAATGAGTAGCCAGGATAACATGAATCAAGCTCTCAGGAGAAGGAATAATGAGCATTTCTTCAGCCTGAGCAAGAAGAAAAGACAAGTCAGTGGAAATCCCTGTTTTCAGCTAGGTAGCAGTCCCTAAGCCTGGAAGCTAATGATGAGATAATGTGAAACTGAATTCATTCCTTATCAATGCAACAGAAGAATCATAACATGATGCAGAACAAGGCTTTAATGAAGAGGAATGTGGTTGCTATACTATACAAATAATTGCTGGTTTCTTTTTATTATTCAAGTATGCAATTGCCAGATGGAGAGGACAAGGCTCTTGTTGGTGCCTAGCTAAAAACATCTCAATAATTTCCACTGTGTTTTATCTCAAATTTTTTGTAGATCCACAATATCTATGGTAGTGGTTAAAATTTGGACTCTTTGTGTTCTATGAGTGTGCTAATGAAATCTAGTCCCCCACACCCTAAAACTAGGTCACCACTTTTAAATCACTGCTAGAAATGGACACTTGCCCATTTTAATTCCTGAATCATAACTGGAAATTGTTCTGGAGTTTTCAACTTGGCCCTGACCAAAACTTGTCAAGGTTCTTTCAAGAAAGGTAACTCCACTGAAATTTTATTCTAACATCTAATACAATTTCTTGGGAATCTGTGGTATAACAGTATGGCACCCAGACTGAGAAGAAAGTCTGTAAGACTTTTTGTAAGAAAAAACCTGTACTTACAGGCGGAAATCTACATTAGGATAAATGTCTGTAAAGGACTTATCTAGCTAAAATTGGGTAAAAGACAATTATTGAATCCTTAGAGAAGAGAGATAACAAACCTACCAGCTTTATAATCAGTAATATTCATACAGCCGTTGTAAGCCAATGAAGCAATGCAGGTCTGCAAGAACTGGCTAATTTGCATTTACATGTCTCCACTGAAAGCCAGAAGGTCCATATAAACTGTCATTACATGGGCAGACTGTCCTAAACCCTAATCAAAAGGATGAAGGAAAATCTGTGAGAAAGAATCTAGAAAGAAATAAATGGTACAGCACAGTGGTTTTACTCTACAGATTTCTATGTCAGCTTGCCTGACAGCATAGATGTTCCCACTTTGGTGATTGGTGGTGAAATAATGCTTTAAGCATGTGATTGCTGTGTTTATATATGGTGGCCTCATAGAATAGGTTCAGCCAGACAGATCCTTCTGGAAACGAAAGACAGTGAATAAATAATCAAGCTGTAGGAAGAGAGAGTAGGAGAAAGCAGGACAACTCTGAGAAGATGACATGATGCTTCAATGACTGTAAGCATGTCTCTGAACTAGTGAGAAAATCATGTTATGAGACATAGGAAATTAATTACTTAGATAGCATGAGGATATGTCAGAAATCAACAGGTAGAAAAGATACAAGGTTAATCTTCCAATTCTTCTTCCTCTAGGTTCTTGCAGCACTTATCTATTGGAATAACAAGACAGGAACATAATTCCTTAAAGAAAAAAATCATTCACACTGATTATTTATGATGATTGTTGTAGTATCAATTATTTGCTTCAATCTGAATAGAAGTGGATTTGTTTTTGTCTGCTGCATAGCCTAATACTAAAATATAACCCCCCCCCCAATGCCTTTCAAATAATTCAGTGACTGCCTTGCAGACCACATTCTTTGCTGCTGATTTGCAACATGGTTTATTCTTTCACCTAAAGTCACATTTATTTCAAGAAATTAGGTTGCTCTAATAAACTTAAAAAGAATATATCCATTTATAAACTTTATGTGTGATCGCCTAAAGGACTGTTTGAAACCTTTTAACCAAGTGCTTTAGTTTAGGCCTATTGCTGACAGATTCAGCAAGACTACTGATCTCCTGAAAGAGAGATTCCTGTGAAGGCATCAAAAGAATAATTATTTCTCCTGTCAATGGAAATAGGTTACAGACAAGACTGGAACTAATCAGAATAAGAGATTGAAAGTGAATGGGTGTATTGGAAAAATGTTGATTAAGAAGTTAGGCCCATCTGAGAAGTAACAGTGAGTGCAGAAGAGACATGAACAGGGCAAACTAAGAAACCAATGCAATATTCCTGCCAGTGTCTACTTAGTTGAGCTGTGTAATTGGTGAAAAATAGATCTTCCAGAATAGAGAATCCTAAAGGCATGTAATATTTTTCTAATCACCATCAAATTATTTGTGTTTGAGGACTGAATATTTTAAAGCTTTTAAAGTTACAAAAGGAAACATGGGCTCTTCCAGTGGTAGCTGGGAAGGCTTTAAGAACTGCATTTGTGTTATAGAAGAGGAAAAAAAGTCCCACAAGTCTGTTCCTTGGGTTTCCTGTGACAGGTTAACCCAAACATGAATCCATTGCCTACCTAGCATGAATATAATTATTCAAAATAAGCACCTGCCCCTGCAACACTTGGCATAGTCATAATGTGTCCTTAGAGGGTTTGAAGTTGCTGGAAGTTTAGTCAATGCTTTTCTCTTTGCTTTATGCAAATGTATTATATTATGAGCACAGAAAAAATCAGTCAGGACATGAACTTAGCTGCTCCTAATTTAGCTAAGCAAATTAAAGAGGAAAGATCCAGAGATATTTTATAGCAACTGTAGTAGTCAGTTTTATCAGCACCAAATTTGAAAAATCAAAGTAACTCAGGCTGTCCCATATTTCAATGTCTACAGAGAAACCATCAGGTGAAATCTGCCAGAAAATCTGTAAAAATATGTTTGAGAAATATACCCAGGGTACCAAGTTTCATAAATTGTGGGATAGATGGGAGATAACAGAAAGTTTTTGCATGCAAATTTGATGCAGGTTTTTCTAAATATCTGTAGTGTTTGCCAGCATACAAAATTTTCTAGTGAAGGACTGCAATAATGTACAGCATTATAAGATTTTGTAGTTTTATTTGAGTTTAAAGACCCAAAGGTGCTCTTTGGTATTTTATTTTGAAGAAGGAAGAAGTTTAGAAACTTCTGTAAACCTCAAGCTCCTTCTTCCATACCTATAGGAAGGTTTGTAAAGACTATCAGCAGTTATAGGAACATGTGGTCATTCTAAGATGCAGTCAACAAAATCATTCATATATAAAAATATTTGTTCACTTTTTTCTGAGCTATTTCCCACCAAAATTGATGAAAATGAAAGGCTGGGACAAAAAGCTCATATTGTTAATAACTAATTGCTAATTGCTGCATCATGTATCCACCTATAACCAAGACACAGATTAGAAGAAAAAAAAAAAAAAAAAAAAAAAGAGAGAGAGAATGAGAGAGAGCAGGTAATGAATAAAATGCTTTCTGGGATAGCAAAAAAATATATTTTATTGGAAAAAATAATTCACCAAAATCCCCCCTAATTTGGGAGGTTAAGGAGAGCTTCTAAAACAAAACTGATTTATTTTGGAAGGCAGTATGAAACTCTTTTCCAAAGCAATATTACAGTCTTGCATTTTTCTTTGATGGTTCTCCCTTAGCAGTCTGCTTCTTCTAGAGTAAAAGGTTTTTAGAGGGGATTGATGTTAGTTAGCATACCAGCTTGTAATTAGTTAGATGATAATAGCTAAAGAAAAAAATACTCCTTTACTGGTGTTAAGAAAATGTTTGTTTTAGTCAGCTTGGTGCCCAAGAAAACTTTTTCCTGGATTCTTTTCTCTTGAAGGTCTCTGTGTGCCTAGCTGAGTGAGCACTAATAGCTGGGGGGTTTTTAAAATCAAGTGAGTACTGGCAAAATAAGCCATCAGTACATTCTTGTATGAAGAGCTCAGGGAGGACATTCTAAATTTCTTGAACTACATTATCTCTTTCTTTTTTTTTGTCTCCCTTGGATGAGTAACCAGGTGTGACCATTGTTTATGACCTTACTGAAAATACTAGGAAAGAAGGTTTCTCGTGCTGTTTTCAGCATTATCACTCCTTCTATCATTTTCTGCATAATAGAACTATATAGCAGAAAAAGTATATTTAGAAGAAAAAACCCTAACATCCATATCTTAATTCTCACTTCTTATTTCAATTTTCGACACAGAATATTAAGGTTTGGAGCAGGTTTACCTTATTTTGGGGTAGACCTAAGGCTGTCGTTAATGCCCAGATATTCAAACACATTTCACAGAAGCAACATGTTCTTGTTTTCTTATTACAGCAAAAGAGAATTATTCCTTATAAAAGCTTTGCAGTGGACTAGTTGAATTGAGAAGAGAGTGTTTCCCTTCTCTCTGTTCAAGGGTTACACTGTCCTTTGGGTCCCGGCCACTGCAGCCTTTTGAGTACTAGGAGGATGATGACATACATACAGGAGTTCACTTGCTTGTTAAATGACTTTTAAAAATTTTCTGGTTGAATTGACTCAAAAAGAAATAATGCAGGAATGCTGTATCTTGGCTAATCTTTTCACTAAGGTAGATATATGGGAATGATACTCGTCATCTGAAACCATCAATGAAAGTTCCATCAATGAAAGTTCCATCAAGAAAGGAAGCAAGCCCGCAGCCTGAAGCTATCAGCTTTGTGATATGGTGTTTACAATTCACAGTATGTCTCCTGCACAGTAAGTTCCATGGTGTGTGTCTGAGCTCAGCATTCTGTGCAAAATCCCTGTGGGACAGATTTATGTTGATCTTCCCTCAGCTTTGTGCTACAGACCAAACACTCAAACCTAGTTTTCCTTGGTGATTTTGATAAAATGACAACAGCCTGCATTCTAAAATAATTAACTTATCTTGAAATGTGAAGGTTAATTTAAATATAATGAAAATAAAATATAGGAGGTTACATAGTTTTTTTCCAAGGATTTCACAAAGTACACATGAACAGATAGATACAACTTGAGTATCTGTTTCCAGACCCATATAAAACAAATAGCTTAGTCTTTAAGAATTTTTCAAATTTGATATGAGGCAGGTGCCTCTCAAAAAATAGCTTAGTTCTCCAATGCATTGATTACTGTGCTGTACTGCTGAATTCAGCAAAGTGCACATATGTCAGTCAAAGCTTATTGAAAACTTAACTGAGAACAAATAACTGCAGGCTTATTGTTGATCCAGCTGAAGCTAGTGGCAGAGCTCATTTAAATGAAAAGGGTTCAGCACTGAATGCCCTGTGAAGCTGCTCCTCAATCTGTTTATTTTTCACTTAGTAAGAATATCTTTTTATTAAAATTCTCTCTGTTTAACATGGTTAAGACACTAAATACTTATTTTTAGATACAGTAGTCTTGGAATACTTTTGAGCTAAAAAAGATTTTATTTTAATGTAACACATGTAGAACTAACTTACATGGAGAGAGGCACTTGGAGTATAAACACATGAGAAATTATAAATAATATGGCAACTGACAGGTGGAACTGTTTCTGGTTGTTCTGAATTTTTTCCTGCAGAAAATTAGCAATAATCACACTACTACAAAAAGCTATGTTTATGTCACAGATTGCCTTTAGCATTCATTTCCTATAATACCAGAAGTTTCGTCTAGAAGTATTGCTCATTTTTCCAAAATCATTACCTCTTTGTAATGGTCCTAGAGCAGTGCAGAATTCAGGCATGGTGGTTTTCAAACATTTCTGGACTAAATAGATCTACTGGTAATAATGTTCAGCACCAGAAGAGTGAAATTATTTGGATTTTATGATCTTACAGGTCTTTTCCAATCAAAAAAATTCCATGATTCTAAAAGTTTAGTTTTGTGGCCTACTGCCGTTAGAAGTCCCTTAAAAAAAATTTGTCATTCAGTAAGTGGGCTTTAAAACTCTAGACTAGATTTTAGTTGCCCGTCTGTATTAATTAATAAAATTATGACTATATAATTCTATATAATCTCTTCTATGGCCTATAAAGTATTTCCCTTTTATTGTTTAATCTCTTGACACACATATGTGTGTGTGTGGACAAAATTGGACATATTTTTATGTAAAAATAGACATATACTTGTAAGCTGCATTTATTTCCAGGAAATAAATGGATGAATACTTCTGAGGTGTTTATTAACTGAAATTCCTGAAATACGGATTTGTAGCACCAAATAACTTGGTTGAGTTCTGTTTTTTTTCTTTAAAAACAAGTAAAAATATTTTAGGCAAAGTACAGCCTTCTCACCTGATCTTTCCTTTTGTTTCTCAGGAACACTGTTTATATATTGACTTCCCTCTTCTAAATAAATTATACATATCTACTTCTGTAATGTTTGTTCATGCCCAAAAATGAGAGCTCCATCATCTTTATTCATTTAGCTGAGATGGATATTGCTGATTTTCCATTGGTCTCCTACTGCTGAGTTTCTGAGTACTGCCCTAAGCAGAACCCATAATGTGTTAGTTGCTATTGCATCTTAGGGAATTGACTTTATTTCTTCTTTTTGAGAGTTGTTAGCAATGCTGCTGGTGTTTGTGGACCATTTGCTTTCAGGATAATAGTCCATTCACTTTGTTTTCCTTTAACTCTTCTTTCATCAGCTATTTTAATGACATCTCTTTTCTTCTCTTGTCCCTGAAGTACTCCAAAACATTATCCTTCACTCTCTGTTTGTCCCACTAAGTACATTATTTCTGGCAGTTCATCCATACACATCTGTTCTGTGCTGATTTATGTTTTTTTCTGATCGCATGCTGAGGGTGGCACCCTCAGTATTTCACCCGGGATGAGTCATCATTTTTAACTCAATATGACCAAAAATCAACACCTTAAGTTTATTTCATAGCTTCTCTTCCCCTCCATCTCTGTTCTAGTTGACAGCTTTGAACAACGAATCTGAGGGTCAGGTTTTGCTCATTTACATTGGATACCCATGAGATGTCCCTGTGCTGCTGCATTTTCATCTTCAGAATTCCCCCAGTTCAACTTGTTTTCATCACCTTATTCCAGATTTCCCATTTAGGCTCACATATTATCATTCAATGAGTATCACCACCTTTCAGCTTCCTGCTTTTCCAAATTCACCCATTACCCACCCCTTTATAAAATTTGGTCTCTGAGGCTCTGCTGATCTGATTCTCTCATTTCCTTCCTTTACCTTCTAATGTTCTGTCATATCTTCATCTTGGTTTCAAGGCCCTGTGTGATTCTTTGTAGTGTTTGATGCCTTTCTTTTTTTCTGTGTGCTTATGCTGGATGCAGTATTTTTTGCCTTTATTTGGAAAGGCAAAAGCCTCGCTGAAGAAAGACTAGTGTACGTTACATTCCAGGCTTGGGCAAGCTTGCCTTTGAGGCATGCTTCTGAGTGGCAGCTTTTTGGTAGCTTCATTGAAATGTAGATGGTGGACAGTTCTCAGCTGAGAGATGTCTACTTTGTGCAAGTAGATATTACAACTGGAATTGTTGTCTATTTGGCAGTATCTTCAGAGGTCAGGCATTGAAACATTTTTGAGGCTAAATATTCTGTCACTCCAAGACCTGGTCATTTCAATACAGGCTTGCAGTTGCTGATCCCAGGCTGCCTTCTTTCCTTTTCTGTGTGTGAGTGCAGGCTGAGGACTTCAAGTGCATAGAGGGGACCAACAAGAGAGCTGGTGAGAGACATTTACAAGGGAATGTAGTGATAGAACAAGGGGTAATGGCTTTAAGCCAGAAGAATGTAACTTTAGATTAGGTATTAGGGAGAAATTCTTTACTATAAGGCTGGTGAGGCACTGGAACAGGTTGCCCAGAGAAGCTGGGGATGCATCATCCCTGGAGGTGTTCAAGGCAAGGAGTTTTGAACCTGGTATAGTGGAATGTGTCCCAGCCCATGGCAGGGGGGCTGGAACTAGATGAAATTTTAATATCCCTTCCAACCCAAAGCAATCTGTGTTTCTATCACTTACCTCTGTGTGTTTTTCAATCTGATATGGTTCAGAAATGCTGCACTGACTTTGCAAGAGATCACAGGCCTAGAAAAAGTTACTGCAAAAATCCTGAAGATCATGATTTTCTGACAAAATTGTGATAGTCTCACCTGTCAGCATTTGTCCTTTCCTTGCATGTGAGAGTCACTGATATCTCTGTTTAGGCCATCAGTCCTTGTCAGTAACATATCTGAACTTTAGCGGGTTTTTTTCAACCTTTACTGTTTGTTCATGCTGCCTACTTCTGCCCTTTAAAGCATGCCAGGTAATAAATATGGTATAGCATGGTGTCTTTTGGATACCTTATTTCAGCGCTGAAATAGGAAAAAAAAACATTCTGGCCACTTTTTAAGTAGTTTCACACAGGTCAGGTAATTAAAAATGAAATCTTACATCCAGCTATGCAAATTTGTGATTTGAGGTACTCTATTATGTGCATTGAGCTTGCTGAAGGATTAGGAGCCTCAGAACATGCAGCAATTTGATTTGTCTCTGACTCCTAAGGGATGTAATGAGTATTTTTCATTATCACCTTAGCTTTCTGACTCATGCCATTCTTGAATAGTGGCTTAGAGAAAGCTATGAGTTTGTATGTCAATGGTCCTACACACTCTATTGACAGAAACTTTCCAAGGACTTTCCTCAGATTGGAATAATAATGCACTGAACACCTTCACCAGGAGGACAAAGAGTTGACAGGTGTCAAGGAGAGAGCGATGCTGATGAGACATCTGCAAGTTGAATTATGTACCTGCAAGAAAACATGACTAGCTATATCACAGAAGAAAAATGTGAGGTTTGATGAGGTGTAACTCATTTGTGTTTCATACTCCTGAGAAGCAGCAGTAAGAAAAAGAGATGTAGTTTCATCTCAGTGAGCAGGAGAATGGTGAGACATTTTTCAACAATAAACAAGACAAAATTACTAAAGACATTAAAAAAGGACCTATTAGAGATGAAGTTGTGAGCAAACACCTCCATGATGATTTATAGTCTGTAAAAGCGATATGAATTGTATATATAATTACTATTTCTGTTAGCAATTCACACCCTGTATCTTAATTTCAAGGTGATTTCTAGGAAATAGATAAATTGTTCCTTTTCTGAAAAAACAATTTCAATAAAAGGTAAGTGATGTTTTAATACCTTTTACTTGTCTTATTGTGCATGGGTGCATTTTCCCCTTTTTTTGATTTTGAATATATTGTTTCTAGAGCAAAAATTCTGTCTTTTGGATTTTACAGCTCACAACACAGTAGGACCCGATCCTGACTGAACAACATGAATAGTAGCAAAGTATCAGTAGTCAAGGGCAATAAAGAGCCCTGTGCATTTTTCCTCAGGTGGTAAGGATAGGCAGAATTTGACATTAGATTCTGTCTTCCAACACACTATTGAAATGAAAGTTGGAAAATTGATGTAAATTAATCGTTTTAACACTATTAACTTTCACCCTTCATCTTCTGGTGTAAGACTACAGAGAAAAATGTGGAGAGAATGATAATAGTATGATTTTTGAAGTCTCCTGCTGTCAGACTTAAGATGATGTAAGACTCACAGAATCCTAAAGATAAAGTCTGTTTTCCTCACTGATACTAATTTTTAGAAGATAAAGACCTTGCATACATTTGTTCACAGAGCCACTCCAGACTTTTGTTTATCGTTTAAAATGAGTCCCCACAGGGATAATAAACAATGATCAGCTTCCTTGAAGAGCTAGGTCTCTGAGAAATCTCAGATTTTCCATCCTTGCCCTCACTTTTCCACTGGAAGGGACAGTTAGACTCAAATTCATTTGCTGAAACATTGACTGTTTTTAGGCATTTTTATTAAACAGTAAAGAACTGAATAATGTTTCTCAAGTACCATTAAATGGCAAAGCAGACATATATATTTATATATATGTATATATAGTTACAAAATAGTGCTCTACAGAGAGCTTGAAGAATGAGCATGAATTGAGTTCTGGAAGAAACTTTCTCTCAAGTACCAATAACGTCCTGACTTCAGTGTTCATCTGACAACATCTATTAATTTATGTGAGGTGTGAGCTGAGTAGTTTACACAATTTTTTTTTTATACTATGCATATTGAATTATGTCAGACCAGCACAACCTTTAGAGTCATGGATTTATTTGCTTAAGGTCAACAAGCTTTTTTGTTAGTATTCATTGTAAATCATCCCAGGAGCCTCTAGCCTCTCACAATTATTTAAAGTTTGAGATGCAGTCAAAACCTGTCAGTTTTATTCCTGGTATTTATTAATTTTCTCCTTCACTTTTGTATCCTCTTGCTTTTTTAATGATGTTAGATGAACCATTCAACTGAGCCTTCATTTTACTTCCAATCTGTTGGTTTTTTTTTTTTTTCCCCCTCTGGTCCAGGAGGTTTGTGCAACCAATACATCAGTTTTAATTTTGTCCTTTAAAGTGCTCAATAACAATCATGCAGATCAAACAAAGGCGTACACAGCTGCATGACACCCTGTCACACTGTTATGCTGGGGAGCAGAAAGACCCAGCTGCTTTCCAACAGGTGGTGACCCTAATCTGCTATCAGGGCAGGACAGAGACCATGGTAGCTGAGGCTCAGCCTCACCACCCCAAGACTAGGCAGGACTGACCTGAGAAAGATAACCAGGGCCATCAAAGGCTCCAGCCCATTGGGTAAGACCATGGAGAAAAGGCAAGTCCAAGGTCAAACTGTGAACAGAAGTCAGGATCAGGTCCAGTGATGGTGACCATGGCCCAGTGATTATCATGCAAGTACACGTTATGAGGTAGGTCTGAGGTGAATCTGAGAAATCAGTCCCAGGGATCAGGATCTGGACCAATGGGATACATGGCCAGGCACAAACAGAGCTGAACTGAAACACTTCTTTTCATCATAAAGAGGAGAACCCTCTAATAGCTAGCTGAAGATCATTTGTGTTTTTAAATTTAACTGCCAGCCCTAATGAATAAGGACAATATCTATTTCAGCACAGGGCTGGAGAGAGAACTCAGATTGCTAGAAAATAGAATTGGTGACTGAAATTTGTCCATTTGTCAGGTTTTTAAAAATTACAAGTAAGGGTGGTATTGCTGTGCATTTTTTGCACACTAGGATGGAAGGGAGAGGGAAACAGGATCACTAAAAAGAACTGTTCTAAGCAGAAGTCCTCCTGCAGACACTTTCATAGATGCTTATGCAGAAATTGAAACTGGTCTGTGCCAGTACAGGAGGTGAGAGAGAGGAACATCACAGGTTCTTTCTTGAGCTCAATGATACAGGCCTGGAAACAAATAACGTAATAAAACAGAGGTTTTAATAAGATTCCAATAAAATGGTAGGGTAAAAAAAAAGGAATAAAGATAACAAATAAATCTGACATCACTCTAGATGCCGGGAGCCCCGGTTTTGTGCAGCACAAAATGATGCACAGATCTTATCTCTGGAGGGCTTCTTCTGGTGATGGATCAGTGCACTGAGCCAGGAAACTGACATGGAATTACCACTGCACTACACCCCTGTGGATGTTGGGAGATGTTTAGAGAAACAAGTGGTAGGACTGGGCAGAGGGAAAGGAGATCTAAATAGTAGCTAGATCTTGTTTTCAATTTCTATGGGAATCCTACATTGTGGGTAGATGTCAAGGAATTCCCAGGCCCAGCTGAAAAGTATGAAGACACATTTGTGCTCAAATAAACTGAAAACCCAATGTACATGGAGAAAATATATGACCTTCTCTTTTCAGTCATGAAAGAAATTATGAAAAAAAATACCATTGGCATGTTGATTTAAGACATTCAAATGTTTGACACTTCTATCAGTGTAATAATGACCTAATTTATAATAATCCATAGGTATTTATCTTTGAAATATAAACTTGGATATTAAATTGGTTTATGGTGTTAATGGGCAGAGACTGAAATTGTAGTTCCATATGAAGGTAGCTAAGAACAAGATGATGATGATGATAAGAACAAAACTTTTAACAACATTCCAATACTCTCTGCATTTTTCCATTTGTGGTCTCACATTTTGTAAACATTTTCTTTTCAATCTGTTGGTAAAATGCTTTATAAATCACTACAGAGGGTTCTCACCAGAAGAAAGGAAGGCAATTGATCTTGATGCTGTACAACTATAGCAATGTAGACACTATGCAGTAGTGGCGTTATTATTGTTTTCACTGGCTAAAGAGAGAGTGTGATGTGAAAAGGGACTACCCTAGGAAAGTACAATTTACAGTTCAGCAGCATCAGGGAAATACACCATACTTCCTCCTTACTTTAGAGCAATTGCCAGTTGGTGATTAGGCACTGATCTCTCTGGTGACCAGTGATAGGACCTGAGGGAAGCTCATTAAGCTGCGTCAGGGGAAGTTAAGGTTGGATACTGGAAAAAGTTTTCTCCACCCAGAGGGTGGTTAGGCACTGGAATGGGCTTTCCCTGATATGTGATGGTTCATTCAATGGTGTTCTGAATTATGGTGCAGTGTCATTACTGAAGGGGACACTAATGTTTTCAAGGGCAAACAAGCTCTTTCCGTAACTTGCTGTAGGTGATACTACTAGACAAATATAAAAGGTCTACTCTTTTCATTATTTGACATCCGTCTTGTAAGTATTTTTAAATGGTTCTTAATTCAAGAGGTAGTCACAATATGCTAAGGAGAAAGGGCTTATTAAGCTTAACCAAATACATAAAAATTAATTGTGACCACTCTGTGAATACTAAACAGTTTCTCATGTGACTGTAGCTTGCTAGAAAAATGATGAATGTTCAGAATGTGTTTCTGTTCATTTGTCTTGATTCCAGTGAGCATGTGAACATTATAATTCAGCATACATTAAACTAACTCAGCAAAAAATCTGATTTCTTGTGCTGGCAAAGGCAATCTCCTTCAAAGTATTACTCTTTTTTCCTTAGCAGAAAAACATCAATTATAGTGTACAAAGATATGTGGCAAAGGTCAGTTAAAGAAGAGAATAAGACAGGAAACTTGAATTACTCATTTGAGACAACACAAGTAGCACCTTCACTTGAAAGAAATTATTTTAATCGAAAACCCCAATAATTGTCATAAAAGATATGTAAATTTGAAAAGAAATGACAAATTAATTGTCCTCATATGTTTTACGTAGTTGTGTCAACTGAAAATAGTAATTGGAGAGTTGCAATTAATGTCACATCATTATAAAAATTGTTGCAGTCAAGGATCTGAAAATTGAGTAAATGGCAAAGTTTTTGCTAGTATTTTTCTGCTATCTGTTTATGGCAGAGAATTTTCTCAGGTATTGCTCATACAGCAATGTTTCAACTTTCTAAAGTATTTTTTTGTGAAATTTTATTCTGCTGAAATGGTATTTGCTCCCTAAGTATTTTGTATGTGTTTTATCTGAAAAATGATTGCATGGTGTGAAAAACAGATGGAAGCATCACTTCAATGTGAGGAGCCCAGTTTCCATAGGGAAATAGGCACTGAGTTACCGGTCTCTTAAATTTTTGTCATATTTGATGCGTATTTTGAAATACATAAAGGTAAAAAAAGTCCCTGTTTTATTAAAGATTAGGGTTTAACTGGAGTAAATCTTACCCAAAGATTTACTCCTATTTTTGTTCTCTACTTTGAAACAGACCTTGTGATGGTAATTGTATTTTCTTTGCAAATAAGACAAAAATACTGTCCTTGTTCTCTTAAGGGGATATTTGTTTGTTTGGTTTGGGTTTTTTTGACAATTTTGTGAGCAAGTCCTTCAAAGCAATGCCACACAATCCTAATTTTCATAAGCTCTCCTGAGAATATTTTTTTCTCAAATTCTAGATAACATTTAAAAATATCTTCTGAAATACACTGGGTATTATAAATATAATATTATATATATATAATCCAGAGCCTGGATTAGTGTAAGTTTTTGATTGCAGCTGAGCCAGAGGTCAGTAGTCAAATTGTTTCTATCCTCTCCTTCTTTGTTTTTTGCAATTTATCTTTACTGTTAGAACAGTGAAATGCTTCATATAAGCATATTGTACATCTTTATTGATGCTCATCTTTGAAAAATATTTTGGTAAGAGGGCTGCCAAACAAAAAATACAACATAAGGGTAAAGTTGCTTGATTCAAAACAACAGCTTGAATTTGGGTCTTTAACCTCCCAAATGAGTACCTTGGTGCCTTTTACACATACATTTTACCTTGCCTATTTGTTTCTGATACATTCTAAAGTTATCATATGTTTTCCAGGGAAGAATGGAAACTTTCTTTGTATATAAGTATATTCAATGAAGGAAAAAAATCAAACTACAAAATGTTTAGTTGATTTTATATAAAATTATTTTGCTTATTAATGTCTTTCTGTCAGCTTTACATATCAAAGCATGTTCAGGATTAAAGAAAACTATTTCGTTTTAGGTAAAAGAAACTATTTCCTTAACATCAAAATATGTCCCTCCCACTTCCCAGTGGATTACCAGAACTCAAAAAATAATATTAATTTCACACAGAAATTATTTTCTCTTATTTTATGAAGTATCAGGAAATGTAAAAGCATTTATTCATGCTTTTTTTTGTTGGTTTTTTTTTTCTATTCTGTACTCAGATTTTTATTCAAAGATTGTCACAAAATGGTCCTAAATATGTTGCTTCTTGTTGAATAGCTATGTATTCTTCACTTTTATCTATTTGGCTTCTGTAGTTTGTTAGACTGAGTTCTGTCTCAGGCAGAAGCAGCCAATAGGACTCTTTTCTAAGGTTTATGGCCTTTCTGAGTTTTTGTTTATTTGTTTAAACATAAGTATATTGGCACAGCTCAATGCAAGAAAATCAGATTCAGACCACACAGAGAGGTTAATCAGGCAGAATCTTTAGATGTGGAAGAAATACTTGCACTAACACACTTGGGGATTAGTCTTGAAAGAGACCTGATCCAATGACAGGGGTGACAGCCTTCATTGGCAAGAACCATGTTTGTGCAAACAGCATGCAAGCGACCGTGGCGATGACATGAATGCATTACCTTCATCTATTCAGTCACCCAAAGTGACACAAATTGGCACCAGACATGGGTTCTGAGAAGTTCATAAAGCTGAATACAATGGATTAATGTGACTCATATCTACTGCCACTCAGAGATATGAGACTATCAAGACAGAATTATAAGTGGTAAGCTGAAAATTTATGACAGTGAGGGGTAGAAAAACTGCATTTTTGCAATGACCGAAAGGACTACAAGGAGGAAAGAAAGTCTTTCTACACTGGATTTAGGACAATGCTGGTCACAAGCTTCACAGAAGTCTGAAGACACTCAGAATTATGGTTGAACAAGGCAAAGGCAGACTTGAAATCTACGCATGACTTTGATCCTCTTTGCTCCTACATTTCCTATAGAAACATGTTTTACATAACATGCTGGTCTTTGGAGGCTCTGTGCTTTCCTTGGGGGTCTCTGCAGCAATGCATGTCCCTCAAAACCTGTGTAGTCAAATTCCTGAAGAAAACCTAAGGAAAATTATAATGAGCATTCTATACCTTCCTCACATCCCCAGTTCAGCAGTTAGCAACATCCCTCAGCTTCCAACAGGGGAGCTTCTAGCAAATAAGAACTGTAGCTATAATTGCTTGATTGTATTGTAATAAATTTGCTGCTGGAGAACGAGAGAAAAGAAACAGGAGGAAAGGAGGTGTTTAGGTGCCCAATCCCTGCAAAGACCTTTGTGAGCAAAGAGCAATTAGTCTAAACACAACCATGCTTATCATCCCAACAAGATGTCTAAAGATGTCTTTACTGGCCTGACAGAGGGGAAGAGTTTCCTTGCTGGAAATTTCCTTGCTGTTGAATTGCTTCTTTGCACCAGCTCCAAACAAAACTAGCTACTCTGAAAACTCCATTTGATGACATGATAATTCCCAGTGAACTAGACTGAACATCCTGATTAGCCTCGTTTTGTTTTTATTTCTTTTGGATTTTGTATCTTGCCATGGTGACATCAATCTTGACACGTTGAGATACTGTTGATTCTCTCTCAACAATCCAGAATGCTCAGTATTGCTGTGCTTTCAAGAATCCATTGCAGACTGTAAGAGCAGATTTCTACCTACTTGTTAAATACACCAAACAAATCCTTAAAAACTGCATTTCTTCTGTGGAAGTTGTTGCACAACAGACTGACCTCAATACCCTTTTGAGTCTGATGTAATAATTTTAACCAAGCTCCCATTCAGCACAATTGGTATTTAGTGAGTTAGCCAGGTGGAGACTTCTTTGAAAAAAATTAACTTCCTATGGCATCTAAAGGTGTACACTAAAAAGCAACTATATTGCAATCTTGCTATTTTACTTTTAAGTTTTGTACGTATGCCTGCTGGTTTACTGATTTATATAGTTTAGCTTACTGTCTTTAGGACACATTTTAGCTATCTGTCTTAATTCAAATAAAGAAAACCCACATATTTACTGAAGCAAAAATAGAGTCCACCTCAAGGAGGTTGTTGTTCTTTTTTAAACTTAACATCTGGTATGTGGATTACATCTATTTCCATTTTATATATTCAGAAAAAAGCACATTTCAACATTCCTTGGGCTGAGTTTCTGATACTATTTTAGCATATGATGTTCTTCCATAGACATGTTTTTATCCATTTTTTCAGCATATATTTCCTATTTGATTTTAGTGTTTTATTTGAGCAACAAATAAAAAAAATATCTCGAGATGAAGAAAAAAAACCTCCTTTAAAATAATTTGGTTTTGTACTAAGTCTGTAACACATTCAGGTAAATTGAAATGTGAAGTTCTGCAAAAATATTCCTAATGTTTTATATGTCTGACATGCTTTGTAGACTTGGTGACACCTGGTTTTGTCATTGTATTCCAGTTTATATATAATACAGTCATGTGTTACATGAATGTATTGAACAGAATCACAGGAATATGATCTGCCAGTACCTCCTGTCTACCTTCTGTTGGTGAAGAAATTTTTTACCATTCCTTCAGGTTGTTTCATGGTCAGCAGTTCTATAATGTAAAAATATACATTTTGAGGGTTCTTTTTAAAAAATGTTCCCAGAACTTTCTTCTTCAGGTTCTCATTGCTTTGTTTATAATTTTCAAACAAGAGCCACCTCCAGCAGTCAAACCTTTTCTGTGTTGCCTGTTTGTACAATAGTCTTGTCTATTATGACATTCTGTCGCAGTTTGAACGACAGGTGTCTGCTAAGGAAGGCAGGAACCTCCCTTGGAATAGAGAATTTAAACACCCTCCCTCCAAATTATTATAACTTTTGAAATTAAGGGGCTCTCAGGTGAAGAGATGGGAATAGGAATAACAGTTCTTTATTAGGGGAACTAAAATAAACAATAAAACCAAAACACACACAAAATGTACAAAAGAGAACAAACAAACAAGTAAACAAACAAACCCCACTGACAGACTCAGGATACAACCTGACACCCTGTGGGTCAGGGTGTTGGTGGCAGTCCCATTCAATGGTGGCTGCAGTCCCAGTGGCAGATGTGGCTCTGTTGAAGTGATGCTCCTGGAGAAAAGTGGAGTTTTCCACTGAAGGTCCAGTGGTGATAGATGGGCCTGGTCTTCCTCTGGGAATCCAGTGGAAAGGCTGCCTTGGTGTTCCAACTCCCAGATTTTTATCCAGGTAGGAATGCTTGGCTTCTCCCCCTGGCTGGAGCATTTCCTAGTGGGATGATGCAATTCTATCAGTGAGACTCACTGTCCCATCAGCAAAGATCTCTCCCTGGAGGCAGGCTGGGTTGTGGAAGAGATAAGAAAACTGCCCCAGCAGGTTTGTGACAGTTGGCCATTACAGAAAACTACACCACCCCCACACCCCAGTTTCATCCGATGGTGATAGAATAGAAAATTTTGGTTATATTTTGCACTGCTACCCATGACACATTCATTTCTAGCACATAGAAAATTTTACATTTAGGCTCAAATTGCCTGTTACCAGACAAAGGGAAGTGTACCTTTGATCCATTGGATTGTGGAAAGGCAATCTGGCAGAATTTGGTACAGCTTTCAAGGACATTAGAGCTCCTCATGGCTGAGTTAGGTGACACTGAGGGCTCCTTGATGGTCCCTGCCATGACCGACAGAGCAGCTATCCTGGAGTGCAATACCTGTCCTTAGTCAGAGGGTGTATTGGAAATACACCGTTTTAAGAGAATGAACACCATAACTAAGACTATCTGAACAAACCACAGAAATGAATCACAGAATAGCCTGAGTTGGAAGGGACCCAGAAGGATCATCGAGTCCAGCTCTTAAGTAAATGGTTTATATAGGGACTGAATCCACAGCCCTGGTGTTTTTTATCACGATGCTCAGACCAACTGAGCTAAAATGGAAGATGTTACCTTGGAAAGAAATGTCATTAAAAACAATTTGAGGAGCACAACTGATGGACAACTACAATTTCTCCTGTTTTAATGTGACAATTTAAGGAGAACACAATACTTGGCTGCATGACGAAGGAACACTGAGATGACTTACACTGAATGGCACAAATATAGAAGATATACTTCTACTTTGGACTTGAGGCTGTGTTACATAATCTTCTAACTTTACTTCATCTTCTACCTCTCTTCATGGAATTAATTTTCATATCCCACTAGACCAGTGCTATGACTCCAGCCCATCTGCCATCACCTCAGGTCCAAGTTTGATCTGAAAATTCACCTTTTCTTAAGCAATGATTTAATTAGCTAGTGACGACTAAGTTTAAGGATGCAAATGCAGGTCAGAAAACAGTATAAAAAGAAAGGCAATTCTAATGTTCCTAACATTACAATTTGTCAAGAGCCTATCTCACTGTGACTAATCAATGACCCAAAATGTCAGAAGGCTCCCAGGGGATTTGGATGGTGACATTCTCAAGAAGCTCAGAAGGAATGTTGGGAGTGGTCATGGCTACAAAGAAATCTGAACTAACCACAAAGAGGACTGGATGGTTGTCTTCTGTATAAATGGCTACATTAGTTGAGAGTATTTGCTCAGTTGGTCAGATCATGGTGCCAAGGTTGTGTGTTCAACCCCTGTGTGGGCCATTCACTTAAGAATTGGACTTGATGATCCTTGTGAGTTCCTTCCAGCTCAGGATATTCTGTGACCTGTGATCAGCCACCTCTATAAGTGGAGTGGATCAACTGGCTGTACTAGTTGTGTAAATCAACCAATAGTACCATCTGAGTGGGTCAACCACTTTTCTGCCCCTTGGTTAATAAAAAGTGCAGAAATAGTCACACAGCTTTTGATAAGGTACCCAATACAGAGTGTGAACAACACAGAGTATAAAAACTGAACAACAAAGAAAAAGGCTTTTGATGAGAATGACAGATGTGATCTGGATTCTTGTCATATACATCTTTCCAGCAGCTGAGGATAGTGAGCATATTATTGAGAATTATGTTAATACTGTGATTCAACTATTTATTCCAGCTGTATTACTTGTACTTGTGTTGGGATTCAAGTATGTTGCTCTATCACCTCGCAAAATCAAATTTCCATGCAATGTCAAAAAAGATTGAAATAAGTAAATTTGATGCTAAACTTTAAATCCTCAGTGTGTGGAATAACTAATACAAATTGGTCAGAATATTGGACTCTGATGCCAATACAGGTTTTTCAGATCTTCATCACAGACTTTGCTGCTATCTATGTCCTGTATGTGTCCTCTCATTGCACAGTTTTTTAAGCCTCTTGAATGTAGAAATTTCCACAGGTGAATGTACTTCACTAATGAGTTACAGCAACTCTCCTCAACTTTTCAGTGTTTTCTCCAAAAATCATCACTTACTGAGCCAGGAAAACAGGTGCATATAATAAGGATACATTGATAGCTTGATACATTGATACAGTTTTTGCCAAATTTTGTAGATTACTAATACATAACTTTTCAATGTGTCTGTATTTGAAGAACCTATGATTCCAAAATACGAACCCCAGCACAGAAAGCTTATACAAGTGACTTTGCTATGCAAGTTTCAAGAAGATTGATGAGAAAATAATAAAAATTAGAAGAGATACACAAGCATTACTTGTGGGTTAGCAGAAATAGTTTACAACAAATTAGCTCAGATTAGCTTAGCTCAGATATAGCTTTATATCTTTTCCAGATTTGAGTTGGTTGTATTGCACAAATACTTGAACAGGCAGAAAATACTTGTTCCCAAGATAATTTTTAACCTCATGGTTAAAAATAGCACAGTAAAAACCTTAAGGCAAAGAATTTCAAATTAGAAATATACCATAAATGAGTTTAACTGTGCACATGGTCATCCAAAGGAACAAATTCTGAAGGCAGTGGTGCAATCTCAGTCTTTTGAATTCCTTGAACTGAACCCAGACACCTACCTAGAAAATGGATTTTGGGCAAACAAAGTTTATTGCACTCAAGAAGGAGCTAGCTGAAGGAAATTTAATGTCCTGTTATTATTAGACACAAAACCAGGTAACTCAATGGTCTCCACATGGTGTGAATCTGTTTTTTATGCCATAGAAAGATGCAGAAATCCATCCTAGAAAAAAAACCAAAAAACAAACCTGAGACAAGTCTGACATTTTTTTTCCTTCAAATTTTTTTGCTGGCATTTAAATCATGGGACCTAGAACTGTAATAGACTATGAGTTCACAGATTCTAGTCTCCTGTTTTGGCATGTTACTGTAATTTTTCACAATTTTGGAAATAGCCCAGCTATTCCAACTCAAAATCTTTTTCACAGCCTCACTGCTCTTCAGACTGAATCTCTATTTCTGATCTATACATGGTCAACTTACACATTTTCATTCTCATGATGTCCTTCAGCTTATGCTTCTGATGTAGGTGAACTTATTTGTGTAGAACAGTAATAACTCTATTTAATTTTCAGATTGGTGGACCTGCAATTTTTTTTCCCCTTTTCCTGTAATACATGCACCTGTTCTATTTATGCCAGCAGTCCTTCTCTACATTTGTTCCAGTCAGAGATCATGCATGTTGAAAGACGATTGTTTTCTGTGTTTTATTCAATTTTTTTTCTCCATTACTGCTCTGCTGTTCTTTTTTCATCTTTCTCTATTATCCATTCTGTGATCTGACCTATTTTTCATTCTGCTTTTGCTTTGATTCGTTTATATTTTTCTGTTTTATCCATCCACTCTGGCCTGGTTCCTCATCCATTCTACCAAACTGAAGTTTTAGAAGTGTCACTTTGAGATAAATCAAAGTGTGTAATTAGGCTGGAATCTTATCTTCTACTGTGGCCAGTGATCATAAATACATAGGTGAACATATTTTGTCACACTGCAGAAATTCTCCTAGTAAACTAAGATTCTTGATTTAGGGGTATATCTGCATTTCTCAATGAAATCAACTTTTCTTTGAAGTATCAGCCATCCATTTAGGATCCTCTTGTCAACTTTACCACAATATTCTACTAGAAAGTGTTTCGTGAGTTTAACTATACATTATATTTTTTATACTACTTTTAAATCTAGTTGTATTCGGTATCACCTTGTTCTTACACTGGAAGAGACACTGAACAGCTGTTAACAACCCTGCTGTCTTTACAAAATTGACGAGTACTAGTCTATTTAATTTAGTTATGTACTGAAACAATTCCAGCTGTTTGGTTACCCTTCTCACTCGTTTGTTTTCTAAATCTACTCCATCTTTTTTTGTCAGAGAGGTATTGGAACTACACAGGATACTCCAAGAACAGGTAGATATTTCCTGTGTACTTTGATACTCTCATGCTTTCTGCTCTGTGTTATTTTACCTTCTGAACAGAGTGTAGTGATTGTCTATTTTCTGTTTTTTTCTGAAATACTTTGAAGAGCTTTTATTTAAGACCCAGTAATCAATTACCACTCAGCATGTATGCAGAGTCCATCACATTGCTTACAATGTTAGAGTTATGTTTTTCTCTCTGTAATTTTGCAGCAATTTTACACTGAATGTTATTTTGCTCCTTCACTCTTCTGTATCAACCAGTCTCTTAAAATCTTCCTGCATATTCATTGTCTTTAAAATCCCAATTATCAGCTATCAAGTGACAGCTACTTGGTCACTTTAATATGCATCAATATGGCGATGCAGTGTAGTCCACTAGCAGCTTTCATATATTCCAAAAACTGATAATTCCAACCTTTTGATTGTTATTCTGCTGTGTGAAGGATTTGTTTCTTATTCCATCATAGAATAATTTTTTGAAGAACATTTGGTGACTATACTTTTTGAATACCCTTTTCAAGTCTACATAGGCTTTGTGAATTGTATGTCTATCATCTCTAACTCTTTAGATGGTTTTTAAGAGGTAAATTATACATAATTTAACTCTGCAAAACTTTTCTGGACTTCCCCAGTGCCCAGTATCTAACTATGACTTCTCCAATGCTATCTTTTTATCATGATTGCCAGTAATTTTACTGTGTAAGCAAAAGATACATTGGTCTGTACTTATTCAATCCCACAAATATAATTAAAAATTAACACTGTATTCTGGTTTTCTGGCCATTTTATGTGAGAGGTTACAGGCCTGGCTTACTTGCACAACTACTTTGCACTACATATTTTAAGGATTTCACTGAGTGAAAATTGTCTTGAGCCAATAATTTGTAATCACTACCTTTTTTTTTCTTTGAATAGTCTACTTACATTTCAATGTAAAATTTATTCTTCTATGACATTCCCCGTTCCATAGAAAAACACTCTGTAATGGCAATCTTCACTTCAGCTTCTAACCCCAATAACAAGCCCCAGACCCTATCACAAACTTCAATCACTAACCCCATTATAAACTGCATCCTAAGAAAAAAATCAACCCATAGTTAAGGCCCTTATCCCAAACCAGAACCAAACCCCTAATTTCTAACACCCAGCCCCCCATTCATGCTCTAACACCAAAGCCCTAAATCTAAACTAGTGGATAGCATTAGAGTCAGGATTCAATTTAAGTTTGGTTTTGTGTTAATGCTTCATGTCAAGCTGAAGATTTGATTTATTGTGGGGGTGAAGGTAACAGGGTGGCCAGAGAGTACTGCCAGGTGTAATATTAGGGCTTGAAATTATAATTATGGGTTTGGGCAGAGCAGAACTAGAATTTAGATTAGCACTAGTTTTAGAAGTTATGTCTGTGCTTGCGCACAATTTGGATTATGGTTTGGCGTTATGTCCAGGGTCAGGGTTACTCCAGGTCTTCAAAGAGAGACATTTAAAGTTGGCATTATGATTCACTGGTATTATTCAGATTTAGACAGAGTTCTGATTGAGTTTGGTTTTAGCATTAGGGTTTAGTGTTAGGGTTGTACTTAAAATTTGGATTTTGTGTTTGAGTGCAGTTAGTTTTAGGTTGATGGGTGGGATTAAGGCTAGATTTAAAATCTGGGGGTTGTATTTATGTTTAGGGTTTTGTTTCATTTAGGATTAGAATAAAGGTTAAAGATCAGAGTTCCTATTTTTTGTTTTGGTTTGTTTTAGGCATTAGGGTTTATTTTTAGTGTTATTTTTTAGGTGTATTTATGATTAGAGAAATTTTGTATTTTAGTATTTTTTGTATCCCAGCAGTTTAATCAAGACTATAGTAAATTGGAACTTTTCTGTTTCTGCATTGACATACATTTGGAGCCAAAAAAGCGTTTACAAATATTGTTATGGATAAGAAAATCAGATATATGCAATTTGGTTTGAGCAAGATATATTCCTCAAGTATGCACCTAGGTGCTGTAAACATTTTTGTCCGTATTTTCCATTAGGGCTGGTTAATGAAAAGTTTCAGCAAAAGAATAATAACATTTGGAGGCACTGTTATTAAAGAGTTGATGGTATGATAAAAGTTGCATCAACTCAGACAGAGCACAACTGGAAATGCAATTGATGGCAAGGACTCAAACAGACTATGTGAAGTTCAATCAAGATATTATCTAGCCTGCAGAAATCTAAGTTAATCACATGAAATCCCTTCTATCTTCAGGAGGAATACAGCCAGATGACAGCAAAACTGAAATCGTCGCCAACATAAACCATCAGCCACTAACATAATCAACAAGAACATAACATTTCTGGAGACACTTGTAAACTAAAAAACCATAGCATTTCTGGAGATACGTGAATTGATTAATGTTTTGGTGTAGTACATACTTTAAGAAGAATCCTGGACTGCTTTACAGAATTGATTGTTTTGTAGCATTACATTTTGAAGGGCAATCATAAAAAAAATGCAGCAACAAACAGAACTAACACCCTTAATTAGTCAAGTTATATGTTTCCAGAAGCTTAGTCATCATGTAAACCATGGGATTCTGAAATGGATTAGAAATTTATGTATTGAAAGACCCAAATCTTAGTTCATATATATGCCGAGATTTCTTGTCACCCAATTTATTACCGAGGAATACTGGCATTTGCAAGGGGTGATTGTTTTTTTCCTCTTTGAGAATGTAAAAAGGCAGATTGCAGCAGTGTCATTTAGCAAGCATTGCTGTGACCCTCTAAATCTCTAACACCTCTACTGAGCTTGAGGCAAAATACAAAAAATGCTATCCATAGCTGAACATCATCTCACCTTCAGATCTGCAAATAACACACCATGATATACAGAAAAAAATTAAGTCAAGAGTAAAAGTGGAGAATAAGCCACAGCTTATGGGAGTGTTAGGTTTTGCAGAAATATTCTTCTTCCTGCAAAACTGCACCTAAATTTTCCTGGCAGGTGTATTAAAATATGTACATAAGAGAGAGCAGCCACTGTGGTGTTATGTGAACCTCTGGCATTGATGTTAATGCCTCCTGAGAATGAGACTTTACAACTACCACAGGATGCTGATACCATCACATTCTTGATCTATCTATGCACAGATACTGAAACATTGTTGATGGCTTACTTGAGGCAGTGGATTAAGACATCAGGTCCAAACAGACCTCTTTGACTCTCTACATACAAATCAAGCTTCAGTGAACAAACTATAGTTTAGCTAAGACATTTTTGTCACAGTAAAGATTTGAAAATTAATAATTATTAATTCAATATTTATTATTTGTTAATTAACACTTACATTTAATTCTGTTTGCTCAACAGAGAACCTTTGCTTGGAGGGGCTCTTTCATAAAGTGCAAAAGTTTGCTCAGGATCTGGAATGCTAAAATTTGTATACAGGCTTTAGTAATTCTGTCTCATAAGCATGTTCAGGTTCAGCCTAGTGGTCACGATGCTACTTTGTGATCCTAGTGTGCCTGACACTGCAGATATAAGGAAGCTCACTCTCAGATTTATTCCACATGATTAAAGGGAACCCTTCCTCTTTCTTCTTTTACTCGCTTCTGAATATTTCTGAAGCAGTTGGTGTTATTTCTCATGTACCTGTTTCTGATAATCAGTACTTGCTGATGCTGCCCAATGCAACACAAAGTAAAATCTGCAAAGGGACTAATGGTTCAAAGAGCATATATGGGAATTATCATTGCATCTTTAGGGCTACTGCTTTGGACAACTCCATGGGTCCTATGTTTCACGTGAGACCAAAGGGAAAGCCCATTGTGTGCAAAAAACATGGTTCACATGCTTCCTGCAATGTTTCTCCTTTGTTCCTTCTGATAGGTCCACCCTTAAAGATTGTATGGTGTGTTGAGAATTGAAGACAAAGGTATTCTGTCCTCTCTTGGTACATAGAATACTTTGAGGTGAAAAAGACCTGCTTTCATACTGGTTTCCAGAGACATTCTGCTAATTCTAATGGAATGCAAGTAATTCTAAAATTATCAAATTCAGAGGAAACTCTCTTAGACCAACATTCACCTGACAGCACACAGAATTTTTCGGCATTGCAATGTGCATTGCAATAATGCAGTATTAGACTGTAGGTGTTTAATACAGCTAGTTGTTTGGACTCCTTTTATTGTTGGGTATAGAAAGGGAGAATCTCAGAATTAGATTCTTCTTTTCTGAATGTGGGTTTCTAACATAAATCAGATAGTTTCTGAAAAACTGTCTGAAGTTGTAGCAGATTAATCTCAGCCCTAATATTTCCAGGACATTAGGTAATACTCTTCATTATTTCATTTTATAAAGATGACATGACTGGCATTTTAAATTCTTAATTTATAATTCCATGTCTTTGTGGCATCTTGTAGTTTTTCTGTGTTAAGTTGTGTGAAACACCATAGGAGTAATCTGTAGCCAGACATGACATTTTAGTGAGTAGCTGTTTTTCTGTTGAATGTATTGCCAAAAAGAAAAACAAAAGCATCTGTCAAATGCAGGTAGATGCAGTTGCAATTCATCTTTCCATACTTTGGATAATGTGTTGTGCATTACAAAGACTAAAATTTGCCATGTTTCTGCCAACATGCTCTCTTCCACCTCCTACTATACCAGTGATATTGTGTGTAGATCACTTTACGATAACAATGCTTATGATTTGATTCTTTCCCAAGTTAAAAAAAAAGAACAAAACCAAGATCTACTTCATATTTATTTAAACCTAGGTTTATGTGTCAATAAAAAACTTTTCCACATTTTTCAAGTAGAGTGTCCTTCCAATTTATTTGAGTTCCACATCCCAGGAAGTTTTTATTCTTTTGGGTAAGGGATATATCCTCTCCTATTTTTGCTGTAAGCTTGCACAAACCACATCACAAAAAATATGAGCCCTAATGGGATTTTTCCAAGTCACTGATCTAATCAGATTTTACTAGTAACTTTAGGACAAGTCCTCAAGGGATGACAGCCCATAGTACTGCAATTGTCCAGGATTGGTTACTGCACCCATGGAGAATTTTGTAAGCTTATGTTTTCCTACATTAGAATCTGTAAGTATTTCTGCCTGAGTGAAAATCTAATTCACTGTTTTAATTCTATACTGAGGGAAGCATCTCCTTCCAGTTATGTGTCCAGTGTAAATGTCATGCTAATTTTAAAGTACTTATTTTGAGTACACTTAATTAATCTTCTATTTCTACTGATTTAGATCAATGTTTTAATCAAGTTTTAATGGTTTCAAAGGTTTTCTTGATGCAGCTGGTTATGTTACTGCTTATGGTTCCAGTGCACTGTCAGGTCAGAAGTTGGTATGTATTCCTTCTACTCCCACATCAGCCATGTGTTAACTTTCTACAGGTAAAAAGGAAATTTTTTCTCTGTTATTAACCTGACATGGGGTATAAGAGCAATGGTTGTATGGACTCATTACACTCATTAACATGCACTGGAGCTGTTAGACTGCAAGCCTGTTTGAGCAGTCTGGCTTGGGAAGAAAAAAGAAAAAAGAAAAGGGCAGTTGTGCTCTATTTTTTATGATTTTCTCTTATATCTAGGGACCAGATTTACTGCTAGTGAACTCATCAATAATATTAGCATGATGGTAATCACATGGCCTTTTCTTTCCAAAGTGTTTGTATTTCTCTAAGGTAATAAATTTCATATTCAGTGGTCATATCACCTTTAACATATTCTGGTTTAATATCTTACCTGAGCTGCTTACAAATGGAAGGTATTTAATATGAGTATCAGTTAAGGTATGTGATCCTATTTACATCAACTTTATAAACTCCTCTGGTGTTGAGAAAGTTGTTTCTGGAATTTCTGTTCTTTGCTTAGGATCAGCGCTCCTTCATACCTTATCTTTCTTGCTGTGTTGGAGTTTTTCCAGCACTACTTATTACAAAACTATTATTATATAATTTTTATTATTATTAAAGACAGCAAAATAACTCATGCCTAATAAACCATTCAAGGATGATAACCTTTGTTTTAATTTTTGAATGCAGATATGTTTGTAAGTGCAAAATACCTGACTTACTATATTTTCATTGAATTCTTTTAAGTTGTTGTCCTAAAATATTAATTTGTTTTTGGTGTGTAGACAGTCACAATGTTTCCACTCAAGCTTTTCATTCTGTCTGCACAAGTTACAAAACATGAACAAGTAGCATGTATTGAAACATAGCTGTTAAAAATTGTGTCTTTCAGAGAAAGCTGTATGCTAAAGGTTATGAAATATTGGGAGTTCCTTAGTTATTTCTATATGTTGATGAGCCATCATTCAAATGAACAACTGGTTCAAACCTTACTCATTTGTTTTTACATTCACTTGTGGGAAAATTTAGCATTCTGTGTTGCTTACAGATCTCTAAAGATGTAGATGTCTTGAACAAGCACAAAGTGATGCTTTTTATTTTAGATTACATTTCAACCTTTTTTCACCATACATATCCTCATCCAAAAGGTTAATAAATGTTCTAGCAAACTTTTGGACTAAATGATGGTATAAAATTATAAGATTTACAGTTATAAATATTTTTGCTAATCAGTGATGTAATCTCATCATTTGAATTGGTCTCTTCTTCCTGGTTTGTGAAAAAGAGGGAACATTTTTCCTTTTTCTTACAACCATTAAAATAATACTGTAGGAAGATAGTGACAGGGACAAAACTCTGTGCTTCCTCCAGACTCCTTTTGGGTTAACCAAGCAAACATCCCATGATTCCATAAAGTCTAGATACCTCATTTAGCATAAGATAAATTGTCTCTAGTGTTAAGTCTGCCTCCACTAACTGTGAAGGCTTCCCAGAGGATGAACTGAATGGTGAATGCTTTTTGACAGATAGAATTGGGCAAGATGAATCCCAGCTATGTAACGCCCCAAGATACACACAACGGACTTTTTTTAATAGGGCTCTTGCAACATCACAGCCTCTTCTGCAATCCCACCTGATGCTGAATGTTAGAAAAATTCTTTTTCTAATATAGAACTTGCTTATCCCTTTGCTATGGTTTAACCTTCAGGCAGCGGAACACCACAAAACCATCTGATCACTCTGTCCCCCAGGGATGGGGAGAGAATAGGAAAGCAGGTAAAACATGTGGGTTGAGATAAAAACAGTTTAGTAGGACAGAAAAGGAAAGGAAAATGTTAGTAAAGATTAAAAGTATACAAAATAAGTGATGCACATTGCCATTGCTCACCAAGCCTGCCCCATCTGTAGGACAGCTCCCCAGACAACTCCCCCAGCCAGACTGTTCAGCATGATACTTTATAGTGTGGAATATTCCTTTGTCCAGTTAGGGTCAGCTGTCTCCAGCTGTGATCCCTCCCAGCTTCTTGCACCCCAAGCCTACTCACTGGCACTTCCATACAAATAATTTTCTGGCTCAAGCCTCACCAAGTACAGCTGGAGTCCTGTTTACTGTTCTTGTAGCTTGTACTCCTACATGATTCAGGTACAATAACTTTCAGAGCCTTTCCTAATGGACCTTATCATGCATGTGTGACACTGTTTAATTGTTATCTGGATGCAACTAAACTGCATTTTTTTCAGATTGTTTTTCCATATCAAAATCAGTAGCTCCTCCCTTGCTCTTTCAGTTCTCCCTAGTTTGGCACTCTACATTTGCAGAGCAAAATGCAAAGCTACCTGCCTGGGCACACTGAACAGTAATCACTGTTCAGATGTTCAAAGAGGAAGAAATCTGTTCATCTCACAGTGTTTCTAGCAGAAACAATTTTTAGCTATTGTGTTCTTGCCTGATGAATTGGACACTTTACTTTCAAACTCTTTCACATCTTACCAATAAAGCCTGGAATCCATTACTTCTAAGTGATCTTTTGTTTTGATTTGGGATTCACAGCTTTTCTGATAATTCTAACAAATCATGGTGACAGAGGAAAACAAAACTTATTTCTGGACCACTCTAAGATATGTTAACAAGGCTGAAAGGACAGTAAATAAGAAGTAAATATTTTCAGATGGCAGGATGTTATTTAGACATCTATGGCAGATAGAGACTTTGCAGAGTCCCAAACATATCTGGTCAGGTAATTAGAAATTGTGGCATCAGGTGGGGTTCATTGTTGATAAATACAATTTTTAGAGGAATATTGACCACCAAATATATTTCTGGACTCTGGATTAACTGTAACAGGTGGAAAGAGCTGTGGGTTTTTATAGGTTACAAATGAAAAATCCTAGTTCAACAAAAAACCCCAAAGATAATGAGAACGAATAAAGAGAGGAATAAACACAGAAAGGTTAGAGCAACATAAAACGATTCTGTACATTGACAGCATACATTCAGATTCTTCCCTGTGGTAGCATGATTGCCAAACAAAAGAGATCCAAGATGAATAATGCACCTAAGTGGAAACAGAAATGTTGGAAAGCATAAAGTGTTCACTTTTTCACAAATCAGGAAGAGACCAATTCACATGATGTGATCACATCACTGATTAGCAAAAATATTTATAAATGTGGATCTTATAATTTTATACTGTCATTTAGTCCAAAAGTTTTCTAGAAATATTAATTGATCTTTCGGATGAGAATATATGAGGGTGAAAAAATGTATCTAAAATATTTTTTATGTCTGAGGGCATAAAGACAAAGTACATTAAGAAGGACTTTCCCATCAGATAGTTTTCCCCGTGCAACAAAGCATCCTTTTAAAAGTGTATCAAAAATGAACCCAGAAAAGTCGATAAGACTCAGAAAGTATTTACAAATAAAAAGTTTTCTTCCTCATTAATCAGTGTAAAATATTGAAGTCTGGACCAGTAAATTATTACACACAATTACCAAAGTGTTCACACTGCTATAAATCAAATTGCTGGAAGGCTCTATAGCAATCTATTTCTTATCTCATATAAAAATACTGCAATCAGCCAGTATTTCTACAGGAACCTTTGGAAGAAAAGATGAAGAGACTCTGAGAGGTATTTGCAGAAACGCTGTGAGATCTGAGCAAAGGCTGAGCTCACTCTTACGAAGGTGAGGCAGCAGCGATGACAGTACAAAGGAATCTGCTAATGTGAGGCAAACACTATCAGCCTGAAGCCTAGGACTGGTTCCAGCTGACACTATTCTATAGAAACTGACTCAGATCCAAACCAACCCACATCCTGAGACAAGATTAAGAATTCACCAGCATTTCCATCACTGGCACCAGGGAGAAAAGGGGGATACAGGAGTCTTTGAAAAGGAGGAAAGAACCTACACCAATTACTGCTCCCTCTGATAGCACAGAAGTCTACCATAGTTGTAGCAGTGTGTGTACACAATCTCTGGATAGCACATCTGCTGCTCCTTAAAGAATTTAGATTCCTTTGCTGCTGTGGGTTGCTGAAGATGTCAATCTTCATTTAAAATAATCACTGCTTGATAAATGCTCAGGAGATCACCGATCTTTATGAAACAAAGAGGAGGTGTTCTTCTTCACTTTCATACCAAGGGAAAAAGCTTCCACTCACCCCCCTCCCAGTGCAGGCAATGTAGCCATGGTTCTTTGCAACTACTCCAGCAGTACCAGCAGCAGACTTGTTGCTGGTAGCAACTCAGAAAAGGACTCACAATTGAGCCCCCCCCCCCCCACCTACCTGGTTCATTCTTCCGTTCTTTTCCTCTGTCCTTTTTAATGAATACATGTTTGATTTAATTCAAGAAAAGACTTACAGACCTTTTCCAGAAAAGAGACTGGCAAACTGGAAACTATTGGGAGATTGGAGAAGTCTGTTTAAATGTTGGAGGTTTTGTGCAAGGAGGGAAAGGGAACTTGTCTTGTCCCCTCTCATGGCTGAAAGACAGTGGCACTAGTGATGGCAGCTTGATACCCTCCAGTTCAATGTACACAGTTCAATAGTGATTGATCACTTCCTGATGACTAGAAGAGGCAAATCTACATTCAGTACAGTTCAATAATCTGCAAGTTTAGTGCCAAAAAGTAAAAGGAAACAAGAAAAAAATCCCTACAAATTTGAGGCACCATGGCAGTTGCAGTTTAATCTATGCTTAGTTAGCAAAACATATGCATTTACAAGGTACATTTTTTAGCTGAAAATTGAGAGGGAAAAGATATAAACCCACCTCTGATACTTCAGTGTTCAGCAACTTAATTACATTAAGTAATTTTGCATATTGTTTAGAAATGAAAAACAACTCTTTAGCTGCTAGAATACTCTGCATTACATAGATGAGGATTTCAGCTCTGGTAACAAAGGAGTACAAATTGCTTGTTTTTGGTCAGTAGGCTTTAGAAGTGACTGATCCTTCCTGCATCAAAACTTTAAATCTCAGAATACAAGTGACTGAAGTGTCTTCATAAATGCAAAAAAATGGCTGCTAAAATTCACTTGGCCAACATTATTTGCATTAGTGGAGGGGATAAAACTATCCTTTCTACTTTAGTATTTTGTTGACAATTCAGAACCTTTAAGGATGTTTTATTCTGTGTGAACACTTCAAGATTTGCTTAGGTGTCTATTTAATTAAAAAAAATCCCAGCATATAGCTTTAGCAAGGGCCAACCACAATAATGTGCAAATGTGTTTCTGCGTGTGGATGGCTGTTTTCCAAAGTTCAACAGTGCTAAATTGGCAGCATTTTCTGAAAAGATAAGATTTACTGTTTGGAAACAGGATGAAAGTCTCAGCTTTGCATTCCTATTACTAGCTAAAAAGAGATCAGTTTGGTTTCCATTTGCTATTTTAGTTGTGCTTTATTTATCTTTATTCCTTTGCTGCAACTATGTAGTCATAGCTTAATACTGTCTTCAATATTTAAGAGCTAAAGCTCGTGCAGAAATGAAAGCATTGGAGAATGAAAATTTCAAATGTATGGGTCAGAAAAGTGATACTGCTCCTATTTACACAAACAGTGAATGTTTATCCTGTGGAAGAGCTGTGCAGTTTAGGTTTGCTGAGGGCTGTCGGTGATTCTCAACTGGGTTTAGAAACCAGTATGCACAGCCTTTGAAAAGTAGCCTCTGTTTCTCAAAATCATGCTGTTATATTGGTATCTGTTGCACTTGGTAATGCCTAATGCAAACTGCTGAACTATGCAAACAATGAGGACATATTATGCCAACAATTAGATTGTCTGCAAAATGTCCTAACTCCATTTGCATGATAATGAAATGGCCCACAAAAAGCAAACACGCCAGAAAATGAGACTTTATGTAAACTGTCTGATATTATGTGCTGGTTGCAGTCCTTAGAGCAAGTCTGGTTTTTCGAAATTGGCTAACAACTTTTACCAAGTCAAAGACCACAGACAAGCATTGCAATGAAAAATGGAATATGTAAACATTTATAAATCAATCAGGCAACAAGAAAGGATTTTTTTTTTTTAATATAATAAGCCAAGAATGTTAAATCTATAAAATTGATTCAACAAGAGGAAAGAATACTTTGTTATTTTGTGTGTATGTTGAAGGCAGACTTCAGCTCTCTTCTGAACAAACAGCTGTGTCACTACAGGTGCTGCACCACCCAGTGATTTTTGGTGGATCTAATGACAGAAAAGCTGCTTTTCTTCCCCATGAAATTTCTTTCCTTTTGCATTATTAAATTGAAAATATATTCAATCTCACCTTTCAAAGGGTCCTAGCATTGGAAAACCTTGTCTGCAATTAGAGAACAAAGGGATTTTCTAAAGTGCTTCTCAGTTTTGTCACTGATTTCTTGGAGGATACATGTCACTCTAATCTCCAGGGCAAAGAACCTTTAAACGAAGTAAGGAACAGAGGCTTGAAATACCCAAAGCACCATTGAAAATAAAATGTAACTGTATCTTGCTTACCTTACATCCTAATTTTGTAGCTGATGTTACACTTGTTACCAATTTCACCAACTAAGAATGGACTCTATCAAAGCTCGTGCAAAATTCATCTCCCTCTCAAAGAACTTACCCCCATATGAAAAATGACCTCGGATATAAACTTGAAAAAGCAGTTATTCTAAAAGCATACCTGTTAAATTTAACACCAAAAAGCTAGAAAGTTTTGGGAGGATGATTCCCTATGTAGATTTCACAGCTAGTGTCTGGGCCCTGGAACAGACTGCCTGCTACCTTTAAAGAGATCATTGATTTTAAAAGCTCAGGAGGAAAAGATCCCCAGCAGCCTGTCCTAGCGATTAAGTTGACCCTTCTTGAAGCAGAACGTTGGGATGCAGGCCTTTGGAGGTCCCTTCCAAGGCAATTATTCCATGATTTCAGGATCCTTCCTGTTTGTGTGACTGTATGATCTAAGTCTATAGACATGTTTTGCTGCTAATTTTAGAGCAGATGTCTTCCTCTCCAAGAGTTAGTCCACAGCTGACTGCTGTTAGCTAAAACCTTTTTGTGACAATCACTGACTTTGGATTATGGCCTTGCAACACAGAATGGATCTGCTCAAGGGAGGAACCAGCTGTTTTGTATGCCTTTTTATACTTATTGAGCATGTGGCTGCATGCTTTATTTACTGAATCACATCCAAATCCTTCTCCGACAGAAATAATTGTCTTTTTTTTTTTTTTTTTTTTTTTTGTGCACTTATTTGCCACGATTTCCAAATGCTTCATGAATTCACCTTTATAAGCTTTAAGTCATAGGGATGTCATAGGGAATAGCAGTATTGCTTCACATTTTTACAGATGTGAAGTGATGAAGACAACGGGACAACTTGTATGTACAAAGTATCTGCTCAAAGTCCTTACCATCATGTTGATATAAGCAATATAGGAATAAATGCCATATCTAATCTCAGGATCTGCTCTGTAAGGCACATCTTTATCTTTTTCAATAGAATACAGGAATGCTCTGAAATGGTTTCACTTAGAAGGACTGTACCATTTCATTAATTACCTCATCTTTGAAATTGTTTTGACCTTCTGTGAACCAGCACAGGAAGATCTGTGAGTGACAGTCTGAAAGCTACAGAAAATCCAATATCTATTTTGTGGGTTTCTTTGTTAAATTAATATTTTTCATATTAGAGGGTCAAATATTAAAAGAATGCTGCAAAATGAAAAGTATAATTTTTCCCTTGATTTGTGAATATAAAAGTCTGAAACAGTGTCACAAATCAAAGTGTTTTTTCCAAAGGCTACATTTTAAGCAGTTGTCCCCAGATGTGGTGCTCAAAGACATCAGTATATGATTTCTCCTTTCTTCAGCCAATATCACAGAGAAACAAAGGTATGGGACATCCATTGTCATGATAGCATGAAAAATTATATTTTAAGTTTAGTTAAGAGACTCATGCAAGGTAGAGATAGGTTCAAACTATGAAATTCTGCTTTAAACTGAAGTCACCTTACAATTTTTAATTTTGGAGAACTCAAAGATGTTTAGAGATATCTGTGGCACAAATCAATTTCTTGGAAAGACCATGGGCAAATAGAAAGGACCATGTTTCCCTCCTCACAACACTTACACCTGTGTGCATCAACAAGATGTTTTTGCCTTGCTTATTCCATCAAAAATCACTGGATGTGTCTCCTGCTGTGAATTGGAAGTATATTGTTAAAACATAATGAATATGTGGGTGTGTCAGAAAAGCACAGAGGGTGCATGTGGAAATGATTGAAATCAATGGCAAAAAATACTTCCATGGTATCTGATTTCTGTAAATTAAATTTGTAAGTTAAGTCCAAACATGGAAGAGAAGAGGGAAGAATTTGGGAAGAAGAAGCAGACACAGGAATGTCTCCAGTAGGTGGAGAGGACCAGAGCCCCCCAAATTCCTCCTGCTCCAACTGCAAATCAATCCAGATCTGCTTCCATGGCAGAGATTGTTGCAGTAGAAGCCTTCTGTTTTATCTAAAGAAAAAAATTAAAATCTAGGGGCTATTGACCACATAAATTTGTTTTAGAGCCTTAGCTTTTAGATCATGGACATAGCACAGCACAGCCCAAGTACTAATCCAAGGCTACTGCAAAAAAAAGTGCCTTGATATCCTACACTTAATTTGAATAATGGTTGAAGGTTGATTTGTTTTATCTCAGACATTATTGCAACTTCTCCACATTCATGTTTTACTGAAAAAAAAACTGCAGAGAATTTAAAATGACCATCTCAGCCATTCCCTGTCTTTCCTTGTCTCTTTTGTTTTTTATCTGCTTTATTTCACGAGGAAATGTTGGTTTATGTCCTAGATAATAAAGTGTGGATGAAGAAAAATATTTCCTTAGTGTTTTCTCCACTAGCAGTCACTGCTGACTAGCAGAAGTTTCCATACATCACTCTTGTGGAAGGAGCGAAGAGTTACTTCAGCCACAGAGAGAAACAAACATTGTTAACAGGAAAATAAGACAACTGGGAGCATTATACCAAGCTAAATCATCCTGCTATAACAGTACTGAGGAATTGCAATTCAGCATCAAAAATAATAAGGGTATTATTTCATCTAGTATGCTTTATTTTCCTCCTACACAGGGCATTTTTATTTCTTTACAGTGTCTCAATCTGATCAAGGAAAAAAGTGTATGATCTGCTTGGCTCTTAAAAAAATAATGAAAAAATAGGGATATTTCTTTGTTCTTTACCATCTTAAGTACATTATTTCTGTGCCTATGCTGCTGACAGTATTCAGCTTGGAGAGTTTTCACTGCCCCTCTGGACTGCTTATGTGGATCCACTCATGTCTATATTGCTGCAAGCACTCTAGAGAGAAGTGTTATATCCACACTGCATTGCACTTGAAGGGATATCTCTCTCTGTACCACATGACAAAGAGCTTTGTGCCTTCTCATGGAAGTGCTTTACTAGTTCAATAGGGAGTGTGCTCGCTGCTCGTTAGCTCCCTGTGTGACATGTGATTGCTTCAGTAGCCTCCACACAGGGTGCAGCCAGGCAGCCTGTACCTGCTGCCTACAGCAAACCCAGGCTCCCTGCTGCATCATCTGTTGCTCTGCAGGCTGCTACTAACTCTGCTCCTTTGTCCACTGCTGCATTTTGCCAGGCTGATTTGGCACTTTTGCAGGCCATTGGCAGAACTTTCACTGTCTGCTATAGCATCTGGCAAGTTGCTTGCATGTCATATGAGCAAGATGTCCAGAAGGTGTAGTTAAAAAGGCAGTGACCAGCCATGGTCAGTAGCTGGTGGGCTGGTGGGCTACCTGAGCTGTTTGGGCCAACAGCTTTCCCACTTCTTGTGGGGAGATTTTGGAGATAGACAACATTTTGGAGATAGATTGCTCTGCAGATGGGGTAGGCTGGAAGAGCTGAGGATCACAGTGAGCTCCCTGGGAGGCCTTGTCAACTCCAAATGCATTCATTCCAGACAGAGAGTTCATGGTAGCTGCCGACTCCTCCTTAGGACAGCCTTTGCTCAGTGTATTCTGACCAAAGGTTATGCTCCATCCCCAAAACTCTCCTCTTTCCTCTTTGCTTGCAGGGCAGTGTCTGCAAACCTGGCCTCAGCAGATGAGCCTGTGGGCTATGGCCTCTCCCACCCTGAGCACAGGTAGATATGATTTTCAGGACATCTGCTGGGTTTGGCTTTCTTGCGGATACTTTCTCCTCCCTTAGCTTTGTTTACTGGTCCCTAGAACTGAAGTAATTGAACAGTGTCACCTTTATCTTATCTCAGGTTCCCTTATGTGGCCTAACTCACAGTCTGAAGTTTAAGGTCAAGGAGGGGTGGGCTTGGATCGTCACAGCTTCTTTATACAGTTTTGCCATAATGGGCAAAATTCCCTCATACACTGTTTCAGCCATTAACCATAATATTTTGGTGTCTGACAGCCCTGATGTATCCACAGCCCCTGTGAGGCTTTGGACAGCCCCACATGACACCCTGAGCCCCACCCTGCCGAGCCCTGGCTTTGGAGGGTGGCCTATTTGGGTCATGAGGAACTGACCAGATGGATGCTGCCAGGGAGATGTAGCCACTGGATGAGAAATCTGTCCTTTGCAAATTTCCACCTGCTTACAAAGTGGAAAGTGCTGAGGAGAGGCTGGACATCAAGATCTGAACAGGAGAAAAGTCTCGCTGTATCTGGCAAAACCTGCAGCAGAGAAGACATAACATAAATACACTCCATTTGTGGTTATGTACCTACAGGAGCCTGCTCACTCACTGACACAGCAGAAGGCCATACAGGGGGTCCACCCTTTATTACACAAAGCATGTAATACAAATTTTTACATTACTTTACAAAAATGTACCATTTGCATTCTGGAAATCACAGAGCACATAAAGAAAAAGAACCTTTATTATCACACACGATGCATCCTGGACTTCATTTGCAGACCACTCAGGCTGATTGACCAGTGTAAGAGTATGGGGACTGTGAGACTGTCTGCTTCATTAATTACCTGAGTATTCATTATAAATTAAATAATAAATAACAAGAAAGGTGATAAATTGAACATACAGATACACAAATCTGACAGATAGATGATAATTGAGACAGTAACGAAAACCAGAGCTGCCCAGACAATGATTGATAGTTCACTGAAAAACTACTCAGGCACAGTCCTGAAGCAGGTCAAACTGAACCATGTAACAGATAAGCAGGTGGAAACAACACTGAGTATTATGGGATGCTTGAGGGGCCCTATGGACTTTACAAAACTCATTTTGGAAAGCCTAAACAAGGGCCAAAGGCTGAAAAATTATTTTCAGGGTGGATCTAAGAGGAATAAACTTGATAAAATAGGGAACACATAATAAAAAAGGCTGTTTAAACCATCTGCTGGTCAGTTAGCTTGTCTGAGGTCTATTCCTGATCACCTCAATCTGGCCAGTCTTCCTACTAAATAATTTTTCTTAACAACTTTTCTTGTATAAACCCACTGTCTATCCTGTGTGTGAGTCCCATAAGGACTGAAGACACTCATGTGCAAAAGAGTTCTGGGACAGAAACCTCTGTCATCATCCATTCAACTCCTCATGCAGCTTCCATGCAGAGCTGGATGTTAACTAATGAAAATGGTTTTATTGTGATGAGATTCTTCTGTGGGATAAAACTCCCTGGAGCAATACAGTGAGGGCAAATGAGCTGGCTGGCATAGACTGAGAGGACTGTGCCAAGTGCAGCAAGCTATACTTGAGCAATCTCGGGTTTATAAAAAATATTTTTGTGTGTTTTTCTCTGCCGGCTGTTTACTGCTGACTTGAGAATGCAAACAGAGTCTTGTTCTCCTAGCCCAGCCCAGAGATTGAAGGAAAGGGTCGTGAGCCATCTCTTCTTATGTTTTCTTCATAGTTTATTATTTCTTATCATTACGTTCTGTTCCTGACCACCAGAGCTCTTCACTGTAGGTCAGTCCAAGGCAAAAAACCCCTAATCCCCTGAATACCAAATTCCAAATACCCAAATACCACCCACACAGAGCAGTATAGAAATTTATACTACAATCCACGTAATCAGTATTTATAATACTTCTCCAATAACTACTTGTTAGAAGGTTAGACTGTATTCTAAACCAACTACAATGTGCCACCTCACTGCAGAAGATGGAAGCAAGGAAGAAGGAGAAAGCCCAAAAGTCATGCGGTTCCTCCATCTTGCCTTTACCTGTCTGCCATCCTAAAAACCCCATTGATCTAAAATTCTCACTATGAGATAAAACTACACACTATTCTACTATCTAATACACACTCTTGAAAACTTTGCTTCATTGCAGAGCCTAAAAGTCCTTTTTCCATGAACAAAGGTTAAAACCACTGTTTGTCAGAGATCTTAAAATCTCTTAAACATGCAAAGAAATATTTCTCATAATTCCAGACTCCGACAGGGCAACCATAGCACCTGCATGGTGGGTTTTCTGAAAATCCTTTCCCCACAACTGTTCCAAGTTTGGAACCCTAAGGAGCTGGTTAGTTCATTCCAAAGCAGGACTCAGAAGCAATCTAACAGTGTGGACAACTTGGAGCCATTTGCTTCCAAGTAGTAATCCTTTGTTTGCAATTGAAAGATACCAGAAATTTATTGAAATGCCATTTAAAAACAAGTGTTTAAATACTAGAAATAGTAAAAGATTCTATTTTTATTGTTGTAAAGGTTATTTACAGAGAGAGCTGCAGTGATAAGTCAGAATAATGCTGCATGACATTGACATATATTTCACCTCATTTGTAATAGCTGCCATGAACAGGCCTGTTGAGGTAAATGGTAAATGCACCTTGGCATTTCCAGCTTCAAAAGGCACAGTTAAGGATTTATAACCACTGCAACTTTCTAACACTGCTCTGGAAGGATAAAAAAAATAGAATACTTTAAATGACATCAAGATGGAAGTATTCTGTAAAGGGAAATAAAATTATTAACCCATTCAGTCTTTTCAGAGTCTGCAGCAGTCAAAGAATGATCCTTTCATACTGTCTGTGCTAGCATGCTCTAACTCAGAGACGCTGATAAAAACATAACCAAGGACCTATTCTGCATTTCAAAAGTCTTCCTGAGAATAACTATCGCAAAATGTAACAGTTTAAACTAGCTCAGTGCCATTTCTCTCAGTTTATTTCAGAGCCACAAATACAGGGCTCTGCATTAAAAAAAATTTCTTAATGCTTATGCCAAAAATCTGTGCCAAATTCTATAAATAATTACTTGAATGAAAATATTTTATTTTTAAAAATAGCATGTCTGAGCTTAAAAATCTAAACTGTATGAAGAGATATTTTCTTTAACAGCATTATTGAGGTGTTGTTTGTCATCCACTTATTTTTCTAGAATATGTATTTCTGTTTTAAGGAAGTGAGACAGTCAGCTATTCCTTCAGAAGATACTCCTTGATTGTTAAAGGCTTGGTAACATGTTACCATTTCCAAATGTGCATGGTAGAAATTTGTAGTGCCTTGCAGAATGGGGTTAAAAATTGGTCAGATCTTTGAGATGAGCTCCAGAAAGAATCGTTGAACAGGAAACTTCCTTGTCCATCTCTCTGCACACAATATATTTCATCCAGCCATATCTTAAAACTGTCATTAAAGAGAAGTCTCTGGAATATCTAGAATCACACTGGTCTTCTAAACATAACCTTTCACACCAAGACTTTAGGAGAGTCAACACTGCAGCAGCTTTTTTAGAACAAGAGTGGGTAACCAGATGTAACTGGCCTTGCCAAGGTGTCATGAGTAAAACAAGCCTCCACTATGGGAAGTTCAATGAATTATGTTTATTTCCAAATAGGATGAACTTTTAATTTCTGATTTTGAGGTATTGAGAAACAAAATTATTTTTCTATCATACCTTGCTTCTTACTCCTGTTTTCTGCTGCTCCCTTCTTCTTACTCATTCCCTGTGGTCTACATTGGTAATTCCCCTGTCTCCAGTTCCTTCAGGTTGTACCTGCTCTAGCAAGGGGTGCCTCATTCTAAGGCAGGGTCTCCAGCTCTGTCCCTTCAACTTCTCATCCTTCACATCCCTCCTCCTGTATCTTCTTTGTGTCCTTTCCTGTGGGGGACCTCACATCTCTGGTGTCTCCTGACACTATCAGGAACCCATTCTGACTTTCTCACCTGTTATCCCTTAAAAAAATATTTCCGCAGGGGGACTGTGGTCTCCCTTGGCCGATGTTTCAGCATGTGGTGGAACGGTGTTGTCTTTTGTTGAGTGTCATGGATAGCAGTGCAAAATGTAACTAAAACTCTGTACTCTATCACCATCAGATGAAACTGGGGTGTGGGGATGGTGTAATTGTCTGTCAATGGCCAACTGTCAATAAACCTGCTGGGGCAGTTTTCTTATCTCTTCCACAACCCAGCCTGCCTCCAGGGAGAGATCTTCTGCTAATGGGCCATTGAGTCTCACTGATAGAATTACATCATCCCACTGGGAAATGCTCCGGCCAAGGGGAGGAGCCAAGTATTGCTACCTGGATAAAAATCTGGGAGTTGGAACACCAAGGCAGCCTTTACACTGGATTCCCAGAGGAAGACCAGGCCCATCTATCACCACTGGACCTTCAGCGAAAGAACTTCACTCTTTCTACAGGAGCATCACTTCAACAGAGCCACATCTGCCACTAGGACTGCAGACACCATTGAATGGGACTGCCACCAACACCCTGACCCACAGGGTGTCAGGTTGGATCCTGTCAGTGGGTTTTTATTTGTTTGTTTGTTTTCTTTTTTCTCTTTTGTACTACTGCATGTGTCTTGGTTTTATTGTTTATTTTAGTTCCCCTAATAAAGAATTGTTATTCCTATTCACATATCTTCACCTGAGAGCCCCTTAATTTCAAAGTTATAATAATTGAGAGGGAGGGTGTTTGAATTCTCTATTCCAAGGGAGGTTCCTGCCTTCCTTAGCAGACACCTGTCGTTCAAACTGTGACACTGAGCCAGTGTGAGCTGACTGGCACAAGGAGGTTCATCACTTCCTTCTGTTCAGGACACCCCACAGCTCCTGTGACACTAAACCTTATGATTATGTTCAACACAGTGGGCAGGGAGTAACAGGAGAAGGCTGCTCTGAAAGGCACAATTAGCCAGGGGCATACACAAGAACAAAGCAGTCAAAGGGATCTCACTGACAAGGGAACAATCCCCCAGACCTGAGCAAGGCGAGCAGGGAAGGTATGGTGACAGCCACTAAGTCCAGTCACAAGTCCAGATCCCAGGAAAATTCATGATGAGTAAGAAATCAAAAAAGGAAGTCAAGCCAAGGCACAACCATGATCCAGGTCAGATCAGGACATAGTAACCAGTAACCAGGTTACTCATCAGTAACCACTGAGCCACAGCTCAGTGCTCTCCAGGAAAGTGGTGAGGCAGTCACAAGGACAATGCAGGAAATCAAGTCTATTAGTCAGCATTAGGGTCCAGATCAAGAACATGCATGCCAGTTGCACACAGGATATTCTTCAGGATTTCTGCCATCATAGAGGCTTCTTAGTCTGTAGAAGGAGATTACTTTTTCTCCTAAACATGAACAATTTGCATTCTAGAGGCCATTACTTTCTGCTTTACAAAATTACTTTAATTTGGTGGAAGATGGATATTTGACGATACTTGGAACTATGATCTCTCTGCAGAGCAGTGACTGTACTCTCAGCTAGGCAAAAGCTTGATCTTAATATCCTTGTAGAGCACCACTGCATGCAAAACACACTTCCCAGGAAGTTACCAGCACCCTAAGAAACTGCCTGACACCATAATCTCCTTTCATAGTGCATGTTGCCTGTCTTTTGTTGATAATAACTTTTCATTGTTGTTACGCTGGCTCGAGTTCAAAGCAGTGATCTAGAAATGAAAGACTGTTGTCTCTTATCAGACCCAGGAGCCATTTCAACTTCCATCTCAGAAAGGATGGTGTTTAATAGCAATCATTTTACTTTGTAGATTTCTATAAACAACTTTAATGATGTCATTAGAATTCTCAAGGCTAAAAGGTAGCATTCCCAGTTCAAATTGTCACATTAAACATGCATGGTCTATTCCAACTAATTGAATTAATCTCCTATTAAAAGAGAAAACCAAAAGAAAATATTTTAGACCTGAGTTTACTTATGCTGCTACTGTTTTTACTTTGGATTTCAGAATTAAATGGACCCACAAATTTTTCTCACTGGTCTTTCTCTTCTCCCTTGAAAAACAGAAAAAATATTTTCTCCTGACATCTCCCAGTCTTTTAGTAACTTTCAGCCAAGTTCACAGCATATTTTTAAAAAGAAATTGTTTTGGAAGAGAAGAACAAAGAATTTCTTTCAAATATCTAATCTAAATTCAATTTTTTTCAGTTTGAAACCATTCCCTTTTGTCCTATAACTGCATGTCCTTGTGAAAAATCCGTCTCCAGCTTTCTTGTAGGTCCCCTTTAGGTGCTGGAAGGTGCTATAAGGTCTGCCTGGAGCCTTGTCTTCCCCAGCTGTCTCAGCCTGTGCTCATAGAAGAGGTGCTCCAGCCCTCTGGTCATCTTTGGACTCTCTCTAACAGATCCATGTCCTTCTGAATCATCTTCATTTATTCACTAGTAATACTCTTGAAATTCATTATGCTGCTTACATGATGAAGTTGAATTATTCATCAAGGTGTGAGGCATAAAGCCATGGTACTGCAAATACATAAAGTTGCTGACTCTTACCAGTTAATTTCTTAAAGTAGCTTTCAAATACAGTGATGATTGACTTATAGTTAGGCTGTATAAAATAACTATTTTTTGGGCAAACTAATGCAAACTTAGAAATAAATTTTCTGTAGAATAGAGGTGCCAAATGCATAAAACCCCAGCAATTCAGCAGTGGATGATTTGAATTTAAAGTTAATTTTAGTTTTAGTGTGTGCCCTGTATTTCAGGAAAAGAAAATTGCCAGTATTTTTTTCCATTCCTCAGAGCTTTCTTAAAACATAAATGGTACGTTAGACTTATAGTCCTAAATTAGACTCGTTGTGAAGCTATACTACCACATCCAAGAGCAAAATTAAGTTATATATAAAAATAATCAATAATAAATTGCACTGAACCTCTTGAGTTCAGCCAATTAATTGTTGTAGCAAAATAAATCACAGTTTAATAACTTTGAAGTTATTAAATTTACATCAGTGAACAACATTCACATTTGTTGTCAGTCCCACAAGACCGAGATACACATAGCCCCAGTTGGTTGTAAAAAGAATCATTTATTTCACATTTTCTAAGACTTTATTGAAGAGTATTAAATTAATAGCTTTCATATTGTGCTAGGATATCTGAAGGTCCAGTACCTTTAGTCCACAAGTTATTTCCACTGCAGTTAGGATCTGATATAGCTAAATAAGTGCTAATTTGGAGAACACCATGAAGCCACAATCAGACTTTATCATTGCATGATCTATCAGGTTTGCTTCCTTTTTCACTACACTATGGAGCACTACTACTTGCAATGTCAACCTCTTTCAGTCTCTAGATTGAAACTGACAGACCTTGATCTCTGTAATATCTTTCCAAGGAAAAACATCTATCAATCTGCTTCTGGCCAAGACTGAAAACTGATGGTGCTAAACATTTTTATGTAGGGTTCAGAAATAAAAAGCTGACACATTGATAATTACTTACTGATGCTGACAGTCTTGGCACTGCTTGAGTTGGCTGCATCAGTTCACCTGGATTATTCACTCAGCTTCCTGTGCTGGCTTAAGCTAAATGCCTTTTGGGCCAGACATTGTCATTCTATATAAAGCTGCCTGACCTCCAACCCACAGTTTTAGTACCAATACATGTTATCAGTACTACGTATAATCATACATTACAGCAGTTTAAATTGATCCCTAAAAGTGAGAAATACAGGTCCCGAGTTACCTGATCTGATTCTGAATTTAGGCCTGTTGCAATGTGGGAGTTAGGCCAGATGACTCCAGAGGGCCTTTCAATTTAAATCATGCTATGATCCTGTCATCTAGGGTGTTCGCAATTTTGCATTTACTTGCCCATAACTATACTTCCGTAAATTAAATTCATTATTGATAATAACCCAGTTTATTCATATCCCAGCACTATAGTGACTGAAAAGTGTTGCTAAATGTGCAGTCCATCTTCATGATGTGCTACTACCCTGGTGGAAATCTAAAGTGGTAGGAAAAGTATCTTGCCTTCCAGTAAAACAAACAAATAAGCAAACAAACACGCACTGGTTCCATTTCTCTGTACATGTTATTAACAGTAAAACATTGGCTGAAGTTTGGAGAACGAAGCAAGATTTCTTTCACAGAGAGAATGTTGGATGGAGTTGAAATACCACTTTGCTTCAATTTTCTTTTATACTGAAAGGAGACATTTCACATTTTCACTAGAAGCACCTGACAATAGCAATAGAGGTTGGTGAACATATCTTCCTGAAATTCTGAGTGTCTTCACTTCTACTGTGTTTGTATATTGTCTTTCATGCTTGGTTTCTATATGCTTTTGTGGTGCTGTGCATAACATATGAGACTCCTTAGAGACATCACATTGAAATTACAGCCAGTAGTACTTAAAGTACTTAACTTTATTTTAATCAATGTGACTGCTTAAAAAGAGACAGTTTCACAATCATGTATCAATACTGTTTCAGACATTTTAAATTAATCTTAAATTTTGTGTATTCTCTGGAGAAAATGTTGCACAGTTGTTGCATAGAGTAAAGAAAATTTGTCATGTGCTTCCATGTGTTCAAAGAGAGGCACTGAAACTTTTCAAAGAAACTTTTCAAACCTGCAAATACTCTCCAAATAGACTTACTATGTTGTTTGTTGAATGTATTCAAAGATATTATAACTATTCATGCATGTTTTGAAAAATGGGCGTCGTGGTTTAACCGTAGCTGTCAACTAAGCTCCACAGAGCCGGTCACTCGCTACCTTCCAAAGGGACTGGGGAGAGAGTCAGGTAAGTAAAGTAAGAAAACTTGTATTTTGAGATAAAGATAGTTTTACAGGGAAAGCAAAAGATGCACACTCAAGCAAAGCTGAGCAAGAACTTCAGTCCCTACTTCCCATGGGCAGCAGGGATTCAGCTACTCCCAAGACAGCTTGGCTCTATCATGTGCAGTGGTTATTTAGGAAGACAGACATCATTGCTCCAAATATCCCCCACCCCCACTTTATATACTGAGAATGATGACGTATGGTACAGAACACCTCTTTGGTCAGTGGGGGTCAACTGTCATCAGGGAACTGTGGAAAATTTAGGACAAAACATTTGTTACAGGTTAATCTGTCAACTCATAGCTTAAAACTGAAGCAATTTCTAAACCAATCAGATTTTTCATCATGTACAGAGATTCCTATTTTCTACTATTTGGCAAAAGTAGTTTAAATCATTTTGCAATAATTTCATAGAATCATGGAATATCTTGTGTTAGAAGAGATCCACAAGTCCACAATCCAACTCCTGGCCCTGCACAGGACACCCCAGGAGTCACACCATGTGCCTGAGAGCATTGTCCAAACACTTTTTGAACTCGGTCAGGCTTGGTGCTGTGACCACTTCCCTGGGGAGCCTGTTGCAGAGCTTGACCACCCTCTGGGTGAAGAATTTGTTTCTAATATCCAACCTTAACATCCCCTGACCTTCAGGCCATTCTCTCAGGTCCTGTCCCTGGTCACTACAGAGAAGATGTCAGTACCTTCCACTCCTTCTCCCCTCACAAGGAAGCTGCAGACTTCAGTGGGATTTCTATTCAGAAATATATTCGTCTTCTCCAGGCTGAACAAACCAAGTGACCTCAGCTGATTCTCATATGGCTTCCCCTCCAGACGATTTATTTATTTTGCATTCATACAATGTATTTGTAGTTGAGATCTCAAACTACCAAAGAAGCAGAAAGATTTTTACAGTTTTGTGGAACTTCTGTGAAAGTCCTGTGCAGTGGAGAACAGAATCTTGATCTACTAAGTCAGTGCTAAAGCTGCAGTCTCTTAGGTACGTTCTCCAGGGAAATTCACTGCCCATAGAATGCAGGGAAGAAGTAGCAGCTTCACAAAGCATTCCTGACTCAGTAGGCCACCCCCCTCCCCCCTGGTTTGTCTTAGTAATTTGTTTCTGACACAGGCTGCAAAAGATAAACCTGTGTTTCCATGAAGAAAACAAAATTTTATTTTCTATATCTATACATATAGGTTTTTTGAAATTCAGTGATCCCGTGCATTTTTTTGGTGTGAAACAAAGGTGTCAAGAAAATAAGAGCAAAACTCTGAAGGAGATTTTGATTTTTGCCAAGACGCTAAAAAGCGTCTTGTGGTACATTAACTTGTGGACAGATCATACTATATACACTGTGTCCTTGAAATTTCAGATATAGTCTAGTAACATGATTTGAAGTGCTTACAACCTAAAAAGTTTTTAATTCCTTAGGCAAATGTTTCATGTTGGTTTGCATTGGTTTTATCTTTATTTGCTACTCATAGATGATTTTAGTTAGACATAAGTTAGAAAAGACCCTAGCTTTAGAAAGTAGTAAAGTAGTAAAGCTTTAATACTGAATATAAGAAAAGTGTGTGATTTTCTTTTAACATAGCACATGCATTTGACTAAGTAAGGAGCTGGGTCATCAATCTTGTGAAAAGCTGGGTTGGAGTGATTGTAGAATATTTTCCTGGTGTTGTGGTACAACAGTTGAGTTTCAGAAGAAAGGGAAAACAGTGATTCATAGCAGAGGAAATCTGACAGAAGACTATCTGGTCTGATATTAGAGATTTTGGACAGGGTTAAATAACGTAGTGATTGAAGGTTAATGCAATGTAAATATAGATGAAATATGGGAATAAATTAAAATTAAGGTGAGGCTGTTAATGAAATGCTTCCTGAACCATGAAGCAAGCACTGCTTGCCTTTCATCCTGTGCTGCAGTAACATCATTATTTCTTAAAATAAACTATTTTCATTGCTGAAATAAAATAAATTCAGATTCTGCTTGCTTTTGTGCAAGTACTTCCTCCTGCAGTAATTTTAACAGCTTTTTAGGTAAATCTGATGAACCAGAAGAGTCTAAAAATAAACTACTAAAAAACTCCATTAAACCACACTATCATAAGGCTCCCCTCCCTTTTCCTGTGTCAGAAACTCTCTATTTTTATGTGTTAGAAATAATCAGTCATTTTCCTTAGTTTTAGAATCAATTGTTAGCATTACTTTTCTATCAGTGTTGCTATGTTTAAAAAATTAAGCATCAGAGGTACCATTTAAAGTGTCTTCCATATTGAAAATCAATATTTCAGCACCATATTTCAGCTAAGGATGTAATTTTAAAAACCTATCATATTTCAATTTAGCAGACTTTTTCTTATTGAAATGGTTTTGGCAGCAATTGCTAATGTTTATACAGTCATACCCAGGAATTACCTCCTCTGGATAGAATGCTAGACATCATAGTTAATTCCTGACATCAAAAATGCTTCCATAATCAATTTAAAATTATTTCTATAACCAAGGATTGCCTTCTGCTGTCAATATGCAGAGCAGCCAGGTATCTAATTTTAAAGAAGAAAAATCACCTAGGCTTTTAAAAGGATTTTTCTCATTTTAAGTAATAAATTTCAGAGTACCTGTGATAGGAACATGAAATATAATGGGATATTTTTTACCACTATTTAGGCCTAGGGAAGACTCCATAGATCAGTAGATAAAGGTATTTGTATCCAGATGAGAACAGAGAGCACAAAAAAAAGCACATTTGTTTCTTGCCCACGTCACCATGGAGAATCACCAGATCCTCTGGGTAGATCAATAAAATCCAACAAGCATAACTAATGATCCCAAGATGTAAACATTTGAGACTGGAAGCTGAAGTGGAGTTGAGGCTGCCGTTCTTCAGTTCAGGGAAGGATGAACCAGTAATGTGGACAGCCAGTCACTGATGATGGAGATGGTGCCCCACTGCTTTGACACTTTGACCAGTGCTAATCAGCACTGTCATCTTGCATGTCATTGTGAAGGCTGTGACAAAGCAGTGAAAACACCCAGTATGTCTATGGGGAATTATCCCAAACTTTTAAAAACCCTAGTGGACAAAAGGGAGGAATAATGGGAGAAAAAAAGAAGTTCAGAATAAGAAACAAGTCCAAGATTCCTCCATGACTAAAAGAAATGCAGATTGATTTTCAATCAACAGAAGACTCTTTAGAGAAGAAAGAATCAGCCTAAGTCTCTACACAGAGAGCAATTTTAAAGAAGAATTATACAGCAGCAACAAATGGCCATACAGATATGATGTCATATGAGAGACAGCAGAACTTCAGTGCCCAGTTAGTAACAAAATCCTGCAGAATTCTCTGATTGCTTTTCTTCACAGTAAAAATTATCTGGTTTTTATCTCTGTTTTCCTTATTTTAAGAAGTTATTTATCCAACCAAGGGCCTTCCATTTTATTCCATGACTGCTTAATTTCCTTAAAAGCCTGTAGGTGAGGTGCTTTGTCAGAAGTCTTTCAGAAATCCATTTTGACTCATTTATCCTTCTATTTATTTAACTATTCAAAGAATAGCAGTGATTTCTTCTAGTTGCTTTTTAAAAAAAGCTGTGTTGACTTTTGCTAACTGGATATTTACCAGTGCTCACTGTTTCACTGTTTTATTAAATTTCCTGCTATTGAGTCCTTAGAGACATCAGATTTACAGATCTATTGTTTCCAGAGCTGCACTGGAAGCCTCTTTAGAAGCTGATGTCAGACCAAGACAATTTCAAACAAGAGACACTATGCCAACCTTTATAGTTCTACAGTTGGCTCCATTCATTTTTTATAACTCTTGGATAAATGCCATTTGTCTCTGGTAATATTTTTTTATTGTGCATTTTATAAATTTGTTTCTTACCATCTTTTATATTCTTTTCCATTTTCAGCACATTATCAGATTATCCACTCAGAAAAAAGGGATCAAGCAATGGGAATTTTCCTAGATTCTGTCAGAGTAAACTCAGAGAACTGATTTAATGCCTGTGCAAGATCCTGACCTTTTCAGAATCTCCTTTTCCATGTTGTTCTCCAATTAGTTTGAGTTACTTGCAACTGTTTTCTGTTCCTAATATTCTGTGAGGAAAAGTTATTTTCTTTTATTCCTTATGTTAACTGCTCATCAAAGACTTTGTACTGTGATTTTATATAAAGAGATTATACCATCAGAACTTTCAATTTGAGGTAAATAGCCTAGGAAGCATTTTAAGCTAGAAAATGTAAATGAGTACAGCTAAAACTTGATTGGTGAGAATCATTACAAGGTAAAAACCAAAAAGGTAGTTTCATTCAAAAGAAGTGTTCATAGTATGCTGTTATTTAAATAAAAGCACACTGTGGACACTCACAATTCACAGCACCTGTGAACAAACAATCCAATTGAAGTCTTCTCATTAGATTGACACCTAGATCATGAATATGTCTTAGGCATCCCTGATGAATTACTGAGGAAGATGAGAGTGAAGAGGTCCCTTCCAACCTTACCGACCCCTTCTACGATTTTGTGAAAAGATATTTATTCAGAAAAAAAAAGCAAAATAAAAACATTTATTTGCTAAAAATGCAAATATTAAAACATCCTGCAAACTGTCCTAAGGAATGTCTTGTGGGGAAAAAAAAAAGGAAAAGATGAGAAAATTATTTAACTGTTCCTTTGATGAATTCTAAAGTGGTCAGCAAATGGGAACAAATTTCTTAGTCATTGTAAAAAAAAAAAAAAAAAACAACAAAATCTTCCACCTAAAAAAATTATTTTTATTTATTATTGTTATAAAAATGTTGAAAGCCTGATTGTGTCTGATTGCAATTTTTTTATGGCCAGCAATAAAATGTTGCTTGTGTATTACCGATGTTTGGAAAAGAAGAGGAAATTTGCAAAGAGAAAGGGACATTCTCTTTGTTAAACTCTTTTATCAAACATGGGCAAGTGTGTTCATCACCTGAAATAGCTGCTCACTTAATATCACTGGTATCATGGTAGTTCTAGGAGTGATAACTAGTGCTAGGAGTAACAGTAGTCATAACTAATAATTCCTTACCCTTACATGTTGCACCCACTGAATTTCAACTGTTTCCTAGAAGGAGGTCAAGACCATTATTTCTATGGTAAAAAATAGAAAAGAAATATGTGGTGAAAATCTGATAATTCTTAAGACGTAAAATCACAAAGACAGTAATTTATGTTATTTAACCAATTTTTGTCCTTAAGTGTTCAGATTTACAATTTATTTCTAGTGTAATGTAAACAAAACATATACACATACTTGTGAACACATACACACACACTATTTAAAACATTTAATAAACCACGATCTCTTTCATAGGAAGAGAAATTAGCTAGAATTATGAGATGCACTAAACTACACTTTTTGCTAATAGTGAGCTCAAGGTCTCTATAACTCAAGAAAGTTTTAAATACAAATCCATATGAACAGAATGTAAACCAGATTATTTAACTTTTAGAACAAAGAAAACTCAAAATGTCTAAGTCAGGACAGAAAAGCAGGTTTGATAAATCAATGTCCTCCTAGTACTATAACTTTAGAGGATGTGCCTTTGCACTTGTGTTTGGTTTCTGTTAACTCAGTGTCTTGCTGGAAAAAAACATACTCCTGTGTGCTCCTCTTCAGTCCTCATGGAGGTGCTACTCATCTCATAGGTGTGCTTTCTCCTATTCATTCTCTTCTCTTCTGTCCCTGCTCAACAAGGAAGCCTCCTCTTCAGACTTATTCTGAAGTGTCCACCTTTTCTTTTGAAGAACCCCTGGTTATTCCAGGTGGATCAAGTAAACTTATTCTCCTTCTTCCAGAGACTTGTCTGCCCCAGTCCTCTCTCTTCTTAGGAGAATATGTTTCATAATGAAGCTCAAACAAACAAACAAACAAACCACATGCTATCCACTATATTAAATAACATTTAGATAAAGGAAGTTACTCTAATAAAAACAAAAAAAAAAATGGCACTCAGTCACAGCAAGAACACATGGGATAGTTATTTGGTGTTTTTGAATAATTTAATACATTTTAAAATAAGTGGGCTTTTTTTTATTTCCTAAAGTGATTCTTATAAGGTTTTTTTGAGTTACTGAGACATTCCCTTCATGGTCTCATAATATTTTTTTAATGTTTTGGTTCAATTACTTGATGGCTCTCAGCATTCTGCAGCGGAATTCTTTCTTTCTTTGTCTCTTTGTCTCTTTCTTTCTTTCTTTCTTTCTTTCTTTCTTTCTTTCTTTCTTTCTTTCTTTCTTTCTTTCTTTCTTTCTTTCTTTCTTTCTTTCTTTCTTTCTTTCTTTCTTTCTTTCTTTCTTTCTTTCTTTCTTTCTATCCATCCATCCATCCATCCATCCATCCATCTATAGATATCTCTCTATATATCTCTATTTATCTCTATGTAGAGAGACCTACAGAGATAGATACATGGCTTTTCCAGTTAAGATTTTACAGTTTAAAGAAAAATGGTGGTATGAAAAGCAGAAAACCAGCAGCACTGCAGATAAGAAGACAAAAATACACAGTAGCACACTGACTTTGACATTAACATAAAAATGCCTGTCTTTTAACAAGAGAAAATAGCCAGGAGTTTGTCTGTTGGTTAATTTACTCCCCATAGAATGTATTATTCATCACTATACTGCAGAGCCAAAGCCAAGCTACAGCACAATATCAGCATGGTAGCAGTTAGTCCAAACATCATTTTCCTTCAAAGGCAAAATCTTCTGTGTGTTCTCAAAGTCGCATGTGGACTCTGGTTTTACTTTAGTCAGGCAACAAATCACTGCCAAGAGAAGAGCAGGCAAAAACTGCACTACAATTCAAGTTTTGTGAAGACCCACTGTGGGTGATTAAAACAGTGCACGCTCTTTTGTCAAGAGATTCCACATACATAGCCATAACAATGTGTGAGCTATTTGCAATTGTTTAGGTTACACATTTTTGAGAAGAAGCTAAGTGATACAGCAGGTTGTAACAGTGATGATAGAGGCAAATCCTCTGACACAAGATGATTGATTAGTGTAAGCAGGGAATAAAGAATGAGTGCATCATATCAGATATAAATGAGAACACATTTATTAAATAGAGTGCGGAAACAGCTGGTACTTCATCCTTCCTTTTATGCAAGGACAAGAATCTGTTCTGAGGGTTTGCAGCCTTAGAAATGTTCTATGTAACATCTGAACTTTTCCCTCTGCCTTTCCATGTATGAATTAAAAGACTAACTCTGTGCAACAGGAGTAGTGTGTATCTGGGAGAGGAGCCATCTGTGTGTCTCACATTCAAACAGCATTCATTGCACGGTCTGGTTCAGCTGAGGATATCTCACTAAGCAGTGTTGGTCACACCACACCTCTCCAAGACTCCTGCAGAAGAATACATGCAGATTTGCCATAGGCATTTTGCACCTGCCCTCCCTCCCCCTTTCCAGCTGAGACTGGCAACACTGTTCACTGAAAGTAATACAAGTACACATAGGAAATAAAGACTATAGAGATAAGAATTAGGACCCCCTTAGAATTTCTTTGTATCTGCTCCAAGCTCAACTCTTCTCCCTTGTATTACACTGCTCCTAGAAATTAGCTGAGTTCAGTGGCAGCTGAGTCACAGCTCCGTTTCATAAGTGGATGAGAAGAAAGTGGCAGCAGCAGAGACCTCAGAGTTCACTCCTCCCACAGACATCTGGTCTGTCAGCTTGAGGAGTGAAATCCAGAGTTTCACAGAACAGTTATTCCACAAGGAAGATGAATTGACCCACAGGTCCACAGTCAGGAGGTAATTTTTGTTGGAAAAGGGTTGTGAGCAATCTCGCAACTGGACCCTGCAATACCAGCTTCTACTTACTTCTAAGAAACACACTCCCTTAACATTCCCAAAAGGAGGCTTTATACACCTACGCAAAAAATGCCCTGTCATTTCCTGCCCATTGGTAAATAGATTAGTCCTGAGCATGCAGGAGATGGAATTGGAGAGTCACTAAGGTTTGAAAAGACCTCCAAGATCACCTCCACCACCACTGTGTTCACCACTAAACCATATTCTGTCCCAGCTGCCACATTCACATGCCTTTTGAACACTTTCAGGGAAGGTGATTCCACCACTTCCCTGGGCAGCCTATTCCAATGCCTGATTCTCGGGATTAAAAAATATTTTTGTGTGTCTCTGCCAATTGGCTGTTTACCACTGACCCAAGAATGTAAAGTTTTGTTTTCCCCAGCCCAGAGATCTTGAAGGAAAGGTTGTGAGTCATCTCTTGTTATGTTTTCTTCATAGTTTATTATTTCTTGCCAATACATTCTGTTCCTGACCTGAAGAGCTCTTCATTGCAGGTCAGTTCAAGGCACAAACCCCAAAAAGCCGCCCACACAGGGTGGTGAAGAAATTTATACTACAATCTATGTAATCAGTATTTATAATACTGCTCCAATAACTATTATCTATGTTAGAAGGTTAAACTCTATTCTAAGCCAATTATAATGTGCCACCTCACTGCAGAACATGGAGCAGATGAGGAAGAAGGAGGAAGCCCAAAAGCCATGCGGTTCCTCCATTTTGTCTTCACCTGCTTACCATCCCAAAACCCCCATATATCTAAAATTCTCACCCTGTGATAAAACTACACTTTTCTACCATCTAATACACACTCTTGAAAACTCTGCTTCATTGCAGTGCCTAAAAGCCCTTTTTCCATGAACAAAGGTTAAAAACACTGTTTGTCAGAGATCTTAAAATCTCTTAAACATGCAAAGAAATATTTCTCATAATTTCACACTCCAACACCTGACCATCCTCAAAGAAGAGATCAGTGATTACAATGCCATTGTGTACCACCCACAACACATCTCTTGTTCTCACAGTTGTGTGTTTCAGAGGCAAGCAGAGCAATGGTTCTTAATCTCTCACCAGAGACAAGAGAAAGCCTCACATAAGATAAATACCTACATAAATACTGAGCAAAGATGCACAATTTGCTCTTTTTGGAGATGATAACACAGGAGATATTCAGGAATTCAAACCACATATTTAATGCTTTGTCTCCAGCAATTATGTTTTATCAAGCAATGTTTCACTTTTATGAAAACACTCAGTTTTCAGAGATATAGAGACAGTCCTGGTTCCTTTTCTATCTATTAGGAGCTACTTCAGTCTGCCACAGATGCATTTGTATATTTATTTATGAATGCACATATATTTATTTATGAATGCACAGCTACTGATAGAACAGTTTTAAACACACATTAAAATTTCCAGAATATCTTTAACATTTTCAAGTGAAATTTTTGATTCTTTCTATGTTCATCTAAATCTAGTATGTAAACTATCTGTGTTATTTTTTTTTTCACCCAGATGAGGCAAACATCACTTTTCCAAAGAATTTCTCAATATTATTAATTATTTTTGGCTTATTACAATATTACCCAATATTGTCATAATTTTTACAAATTGAAAATATTTTAGCCTTCATCAGTCAATATCACATTTTATTTTAATAATTTTAGAGATGGAGAAACAGATATTGGATTATTTGGATATATTTCCACCTCTAAAGAAAACGTTTGAAGTGATATGCTTATCAGAATGGGAGAAGGAAAACTAGAAGTCCAGATTCTTGTTTTGTTCCTTGGCATATTTAAAAAGACTTCATTTTTTCTTTTGAAAGCACTGAAAAACAAATGAGAAGCAGCTGGCAAAGACAAGGAAAACATAGAAGAACTAGGGTTAAGTGTTCTTATGAGACACTGTATATTTGAGCCAAGGAAGCCTCTATAACCTACTACCTATGTATTAGTTTATGCCTAATCTTGTATAAATACATGAAAATGAAAATTTCCTTGATATTGACATAGATTCAAAACACTGACTAAAGATGGAGCAAACATCAGTTTACTAAAAATAGAAGAGTCACATCAAATATGTCTGAAAATAAGTATGTTGCTCTAAGTCTCCAGGATATATCAGCAAACAGTATGAAAAATGGTATCAGTAGATTATGAATGCTTATAAATTAAAAGGTTTTACTTCTTTACATACAAAATAAAAGGCTAAATTATGTAGATGACACAGGAGGAAATATGACATGCTTATTCCCCCCATTGTTTTAAGAGAAGTCAAACTCTTCTTCCTTCCTTATTCATCTGAATTTTCAACAGTTTTATGGGTAAATAGCTGATATTAAAGACTCTCTTGAATTTTCTATTGATTTGCAGCAGCATCATTGTGTCTTGTTCTTACATTCATATTTAAAAGCAGAAAATAATAGAAATATAATTTTGTGCATTTTGAATGTTATCTCTGTTTTGTCACACAGGAACAAACTACTCAATAAAACTGTGTGGGAAGTAGTTGGATGTAACCCCAGGCAACATATCTGAAAATGTCAGATGAATACATCAGTGCTTCACAGCAATCTCCTGCTGTAAAGGTTTCCTCATGTTTCATTTAAACAGACAGTTTTGTTGCCATATAAAACACTAGGAATACTCAGAGCTTGAATTCTGCTTTGAACAGAGAACCTTTCCAAAGATTAGGGAAGAATTCTCATAAGAGCATCACAGAGCAGCACAAAAAACGTACACATATGATATATACATATGCAAAATTCAATATAGTTTTAGTGATGACTGCACCATAATTTTGAGCCTGATATCTTTTTTTGATAGAAGTGGTAACAGAAGTTTTCACGTACTATGTCTTCCAGCCATACTGACATATTGACAGAAAATGGCAAAAAGCCGTCACAGACATCTTAGAAAACCAGGTAAGTTCATGATTACCTTGAAGCCTCATAGGAGTTCTATTTTAATTTTTTTTTTTTTTTTAATAATGTCCTGAGGTTAACTGGGATAGAGTTAGTTCTCTTCACGGTAGCTGGTATGAGGCCATGTTTTGGATTTGTACTGAAAACAGCATTGTTAACTTGGGTGTTTCAGCAATTGCTGAGCAGCCCTTAAACAGAGCTTAAGCATTTTCTGCTCCACACCCCACCCCATCAGCATGGAGAATGAGGGTACACAGGGAGTTGGGAAGGGCCACAGTGGGACAGCTGACCCTGGCTGACCAAGGGGACATTCCACACCATATGGCATCATTCTTAGTGTATAAAGCTGGGCAAAAAATAAAAAAGGGGAAGACATTTGGAGTGATGGTGTTTGTCTTCTCAAATCACAGTTGCGTGTGATGGAACTCTGCTTTTCTTGGGATGGCTGAATACCTGCTTGCCCATGGAAAACAGTGAAAGAATTACTTGTTTTGCTTGGCTTGTATGTGTGGCTTTTTCTTTTCCTTTTAAACTCCTTCATATCAACATACGAGTTCTGTCACTTTCATTCTTCCCATTCTACCCCCATCCCACTGGGGAATAAGAACATTAAATACTGTCATTTGCCCCTTCAGCTGAGCAATTTCCAAATTCTGCAGAAAGATAGATTAATTATAAAGGAAGTGTGAGTCCTAAGTTTCTAAATTATGTAAAACACTGAGGTTTGGAGTGAGGTCCATCTGTGTTTACCTATTTGTGATTTCACATAGAAAGCTTTAAATGTCAACTCTTTATTATTAAAATAGAACCCATGAGAAGAGATATGACTGTGCACATCTTTACCTTAAAATAGAGCATAACTTAATACTAGTTGTGCAGCAAAATGAAGCAGTCAACTGTTGTGGCAATTGCTTTATGTTCTGTAATGTTTTGAACTTACCTAAAACAAACTAGGAGGAAGAACAACAGATGCGGAGTAAAGAAAGGAAATTCAGAAGTCTGGGTTTGGACTTCAGAATTCATTAGGTTTTTTATGTATCTTTACACCCTAAACACAAAACTTGCTATTACTCAGCTGTTCATGGGGAACAAAATGAGCATAAGAATCATTGATACAAAGACACGTAATTCACGTGTAGTTGAATGTTTCTGTGCATTCTGCATTTCTATGAGGAGTGAGCCATTCTGATAAATCTCTCAAATAATTTGCATGGCTAGAAAATATATTTGCCACTTCAGTTGCTTTTCTTAGCAGAGGTGACTGAAAACAAGGCTTTTGGTCCATAATTGACCTTTTTTATTAATCAGTAGCGGAAATTCCTATATCTTTATACACTGAAACTGATGTCTGCAAGTAGGCCTTATGGTAGGATTCAACACTAAAAGAAACAAAAAGCAGGGTTTGCCTATTGATAACATCTATGTTGTTATAAACCTCATTTGATAGCTAAAACTGGACTGGACCAAAGTCCACTGGAAAAATTTCTTGAGACCTCTGGGTGGATTGAGGTCCTTTGACAGGGAAGAAGATCAGCAAGGCAGACCGAAGGAGAGGTGATGCTAAATAGCAAGTGATTGATGACTTTGCTGTGTAGAATACCTAGGTAAGGGCCAAAGCTGTTGTGAGCTGAACACAGCAAGAAGGTATCAGCCTCTTGCTCATGGATGTTATGAATGGTATCTGCCACAGTTCTGGGCTGTACCTCTGAAAATGAATATAGAGAAAAATGATAAAAGAGTTGAGATGCTGAAGAAGCAGCCTCAGAGGAATGATAAAGTAAGCGAAAGGATGCAGGGTTTTTTATGGGGCAATAGTAAATCAGGCACAAAACTTTTGCGAAGATTGGTATTATGGAGTGAGAAGGTTAAGTCAAGGTATTTCATGAGAATGCAAATCACAGATGTGATGATGTGGTATCTTAAATTACCACTAAACATTAAACACAGGCAAGAGACAAGCTGACTATGGAGTCCCCATACTTCTCATGAGCTACAAATATAAATATCAGAAAAATTGTTTCCCACAGTAAAGTTCTGTACTTGCAGATAGTTGAGCACAATGTTTTTCTACTGTTTGTGCTTTAGAGAGGAAGCATATTCTACAACTAGAGTTACTCTAAAATGAAAATAAGAATATCTGAATTGCTCCAGAGCACAAGGGCTTTGCTAAAAGAGAGAGTAGGCAGCAATCAAATTCCACGCCTCTTTGACACCCTTTGAAAGGAAGCAGTTGTGCTTCTAAACAGAACTCTGCTGAGCAAGAGGGAGTTTGCTGGTAAATACTGTTGGAAATATATAATTGAATTGCTCTCAATGGCTGCTGCAAAAGCAATCTATGCCTCCAGCTCATGGAATAAAACCTTATAGCAAAATAGTTTAATAAAATGCATTGCTTCACTGTGAAACTTTTAACTTCGTGTGCTCTATTGGGATTTCTTTTTTAAAAATGAAACTTCTTTATATTTATTATGTTCCCAGAAAATTAGTAACAGTAATTACAAAATCCTTCTTAGGTTCACATGTTATTCTGATTTTATGCATGGTGAACCTGTAGAAAATACCTTTGCATCCTTGGGCTTCCTCTGCTTTTGTATCATAATGAAGATCCAGGGATAAAATAACAACAACTGAGCATAGTTAAATATTTCATATTGAGTTACAGGGAGCTTTCTGAAGTGTGCACCTTCAGAGAATTGTTTGTGCAATACTTTTGTTCTGTATACAGACATTAGTATTAGACTTGTATGACTACATTGAAAATACAAATAAATACTGACCTTCTTTATAATTTTTTCTCTAGACAGATGACAAGAGCTCCACTAGTGCTTGAGAGGCGGAAATTCAGAGGAAAAATTATGACATTGTGCTCTTTTGAAGGCATCTAATACTTTTTTCTTTTCATATGTTTAATTCTATGTTTTATTGAGTAAATTGCACATAATTCTATAATATTCTATATGAAAATATATGTATCCTGTGTTTTTTCTAGGAACCTAAACCATTCACCTTGTACAATGTTTAATAATATTTTATTCAATTCTACTCAAGAGATCACTAACAACAGCTGATATCTGGCTAAGATGATCCAATTTTTGAGTAGTTTTAATTAAATATCGTAATAAACCTTGGTACACTGAAATTTGAAACACCACGAGGATACTCTAGGGTAGTCTTTTATTATGTGCTAGAAAGTATTCATTGGTTATAGAAACTTAGGAAATTATTTAAGCTTTTATCAGAGATCTTATGCACTGTTATGGGAATTGTATTAATTTGAAAGAGTGATTGCACTGATCTGATTTATACAATCCTTTTCACTGTCATGTAGTTTTTCCACAGAGCATACATTGCATATGTTAATTACTAGAAGTGGTTTTAAGGCCCTGATTAACTTCATTGACTTTGTGTAATCCAATAACTGCCAGTGCTTATATGGCACGGCTAAAAATAACCTTGAGATTTAAATTCTTGGTACCATTCATCTACAAACCAAAGTCCATGGCACATCAATTTCATGAAGCAAAGTCTGGAGACAGATACACAGGAGGGTAGGAATAGGGAATGTAGTAAAATGGATGATTTTGAGGGTTATATTTAAATAATCCCAGTGAAACTCAGTAGCATAAAGACCAGTTAGCTTATTTAGCAAAGCACACTGAATAATGCGTAAACACTTTTGTAGAGAATAGAAAGACTTACCAATGACTGAAAATTTAAAATATTGAACAATGGGTTCACTAGAAGCAAAGGTAGTTTGGAAATTGAAGGCTATTTTGAGATAATTCTATTTATTTTATGAAGAAAGGTTTTTAATCAAAAGAAACAACCCAGGAGGCCTCTACCTAGGTATTTTTTATTTCAGAAGAAAAAAAGTAATATAATATTTGGTCTCAAAATACTTTGAGACCAAAGAGTCACAATTCTTCTTCTATAACAGTTCTATGAAGCATTCTACAATATGCTGCTTGAAATCTTCCAAGTATTTATTCTGTGTGTACCAAGCAAAACTCCTGTGCATCCGTCCATCTCCTCCCTGATCTCTGAACACCAATATATTTATATAACACATATTTGAGCTTCAGAGAATAATCATGAGCCAACTGACCACTGGTAAAAAAAAGTGTTAAGGAAAAAACTCCTTTGATGCATCTTTTCCAGGAATATACAGTCATGTGAAAATTTTCATTCCACTATGCCATAAATCAAAGTATTACAACAAACAGACTGTGGCAAATAATACATAATTACAGGAAAAAAGATAAATGTTTCAATTAGAAATACTTTCTCTGGAGGCATTTTTAAAAGGTTCTTGGCTTCAACTCTTTGTGCAGAGAAATAAATCCTGCAAAATCAACCTGAATCAATGTTGTGGCATCAAGACCTACTCTTAGACTAATAGAATAGCTTGGGTTGGAGGGGACCAGTAAATGTCAACTAGCCCAGCCCGCTGTAATGAGCAGGGACACCTTTATCTAGATCACATTACTCAGACCTCCATCCAGCCTGACCTTGAATGTTCTCAGGGATGGGGCATCTATCTGCCATGTCTCTGGGTAACCTGTTCCAGTGTTTTACCACACTTGTGATAAAAAATTCTTTACTATTACTATTCTAAATCTATCATTTTTTAGTTTAAAACTTTGCCCTATTACATCAGGTCCTACTAAAATACATATCCTCTTTTTTTCTTATAAGCCCCTTTTAGGTACTGAAGTGCCACAGGCAGGCCTCCCTGGAGACTTCTCCAGGAAAAGAAATTCCTGCTCTCTGATTTTTTCCTCATAGGAAAGGATATCCAGCCCTCTGATCACCGTCATGACCCTCCTCTGCACTGTCTCTAACAGTCCCATGCCCTTCTTATGTTGGGGGTCCCAGAGCTGGATTCAGCACTCCATGTGGTTTCTCACCCATGTGGAGTAGAGGGGAAGAATCCCCACCCTGTCCCTGCTGGCCATGCTGCTCGGGATGCAGCCCAGGACATAAATGTCTTTCTGGGCTGCAAATGCACACTGACAGCTCCTATTGAGTTTCTCATCAACCAAGTCCTCCTCCTCAGGGCTACCCTCAATCTATTCTCCACCCAGTCTGTATTTGTGCTTGGGATTGCCCTGGCCCAGGTACAGCACTTGTCCTTGGTCACGATGGTTGCATGGGCCCACCTCTTAAGTTTGTCTAGGTCCCTCTGGATGGCATCCCTTCCATCAGGTGTATCAGCTTGGTGTCACTTTGTCTTGATGGCAAACTTGCTGAGGGTGCACTCCATATCACTGACTATGTGATTGATGGAGATTAAGCAGGGCTGGTCCCCATATGGACCCCTGAAGGACACCATTTGTCACTGACGAGCCTCTGGACATTAAGCTGTTGACCACTACTATCTGGATCAAACCATTCAACTAAATCCTTGTACAGTGAACAGTTCATCCATCAAATCTATCACTCCCCAGTTTGGAGAGAAGGATGATGTGGGGGACCTTGACAAAGGCTTTATAAAACTCAGATAAATAACATGTGTCACTCTTCCCTTATCTACTGATGTAGTCACTCCATCATAGGAAGCCACCAGGTTGGTCAGTCAGGACTTACCCATGGTTGAAGCCATGCTTACTGTCTCAAATCACCACTCTGTGCCTTAGCAGAAGTTCTGGGAGGATTTGTTCCACGACCTTCTCAGGCACAGAGGTGAGGCTGACAGTTGGGTAGCTCCCAGGGCCCTTTTCTCAGGATGTAATGAGAATTATAGTCAATTAAATGAATTGTTCAAAACCAGAAAGTGCACACAAAAATGAAAGATTTTTTTTTTTTTCTGTTAAAAAGAAAATAAAGCAAGGTTCTTTAAAAAAACTTTCATAATGTGTTGCAAAATTGTGGGAGAATCAAACAAATTATTGCTGAAAAAATAGGTTAATTTTGTGTTATTCAATATTGTAAAGGCAAATTATAGATTCACGTCTAGTGTGAAGTATTTCTGAAACAGACATGTAGCAAGCATGGGAAAAAAGATAACCTGTCACCATGAGATATAAATAAAACTCATACAGGTGTAGATGTGGTACATCATTTTCACATTTTGATTTGATAATGCCCTTAATGCCCGATATTCTTGTTCTATTCATAGATTGTTATCACTATGCTCAATTCTATTTAGGAAATTTGCCACGACTCTTAGAATTATGACATGTGACAGTAAGAATTTTGATAGGTTTAGTAACATAACTGACAACTCATTTGCAGTTTCCAGACTGAAGTGCTCCATGTCAGTCCTTCAAAAAGATAAACATGCACAGATGTTAATAGCTAGACACAGAGAGTGAGAGTTTTATGGCAATATCTACTTCGCTAAATACAGATAGAAAGCTTGGAGTGTCATAATCATAAAAGAGTGAGCAGTAAGCCTGCTTACTAGAGATTAGGAAAAAGAGTGAAAACTTGTATTCTAGACCAGATAATACAGGTAGAGTGACATAAGCCATGCAACTTTGACTGTAAGGAAAGTAGGTGTCTCTGACACTGTGGGAGCTTCTCTGTGAGCTGGAAGAGGGTTTAGGATGTCAGCATTCAGAGCACAGGACCCCAATTTTTTGTCTATGGTTGATGCAACCAGTTGCTGTTTTCATTACCTGGCTTCTTTGAAATTATCTTTTGATAATGGAAGAGTATGGAGAGTCATGTACTATATATTTTTTGTTTGCTATGTTACATTGTTTTATGTTATGTTATGTGATTTATGTTACGTTATATCATATCATGTTATGTTATATCCTGTCATGCTGTATCTTGGTGCACTCTTGACCCCAAATGCCTTAATTCTGCAGACTGTATGTGTGCTGGCAATTACCAGGAGTTACAAGGCAACCAAATCCATGGGGACAGGGTCCTCGCATGCTGCCATAATGCTGGCAGAGCCACCAACGTCACAACAGTTTGCATCATCTGAGGAACTGCCCCATATGCAGAAGTCATGGCCCATGAACAACTACAAATTAAGCACCTCTAACAGTAACATGCTGTACGTACATTTTGTAAAATACTTGCTTGCCTAGAAAAAGGGATTTCAACATGAATTACTCTACCACTTGTGTATTAAATGAAAATGCTTACGGTATCAATACCTCCTTATAAGGAGCTGTAATTTAAAAAGCCATTAACTGTTTCTGAAGGAATGGTACAACCATTTTCGGGATATTTATCCCTTTCTGAGTAACATCTTTATGCATTAGTTTTACAGAACTAATGGGTTAATTGAACTGATGTTGTAATTATGTTTTATGTGACTCAGGTATGCAGCAGCTGTTGACCTTTTTAGTGCCACTGAAACAGATAAGGCTGATACACCACAAGAAAAAATAGTCCACACTAAGCATTTTTAAAGTGGATAAATCATATTAACACCTCATTAGCCTTCACTCTTCCATACACACTCATTAAATAAAAAAGCATGTTACCAAGATTGCTCAAGGTTAAGCAACAGCTACAAGAACATAAACGAACCTCTGAATGCATAAATGAATTTGAAGTGAACCAGACAAAAGTTGTTACTTTTGTTTCCTATTAGGAAAAATTCTGATTGGGATTTTGTTATTTTCCATTGGGTTTTTTTATGTTCCATTGGCGGTTGTCTATGCTACTGCAACATGCTGTAACAGTAATTGCCTATGATACAGGCTTAGTACCCCATCTCTGGGTTAAATAAATGTTGTTACAACCATTTTCAATTCTTTTTCGAAGTGATAGCTGGTATAAGCCTGTCCTTTAGGTGAATGAAACTTAAAGATGTTCTATATCAAGGAGAGTTTATTCCACATCTCATTTTTACCCTGTGTCTGCTGCAGTTGCCAACTGAAAATGTCTGCATGGTCGGTGTGTGTGCTGAGGTATATGGATATCCAGTTGGAGTTCCACTGAATTAATTTTTTTTTTCAGGATTCTCTTCATGCAGCTTCATTAATAGAAGTCACAGAAATGAAGACGTGGAAATGTCCTTTTCCAAGAGATCATCTAGTATTAACCCCATGCACGGAAGAAAGAGAAGACCATTCCTGACAGGTCTGTCTCAAACACTGAAGAAAACTTACCCTTTTTTTCCCTAGGTTTTCTGTTTCAGTCCTCTACCATCCTACAGTAGAACTGCTTTTCCCATCACATGCTAACAAGTCTTTTTGCAGATTAAGTTCATTTTTCCAGTCACATCGTTATGGGTCACAAATGGCAATTTAACTCTCTCCATCCTGATAGCTTATATTTTTAAAAGAAGTCCTAATTCCCTCAAACTTCAGACTAGACAGAGAAAGTCCACTAGACAATTTTCAATTTATGTTAACCCAAGATGAACACAGAGCCAGTCAAAACTGGACACAGCTTCAGCTAAGACCTTTGAGCAGAAGGAAGGGGAAGAGCAGGGTGAAGTCCCTACCATCCCAGTGCCTCCCTACTGGTGCTGTGTGACTTACCACTGGGATTTACCTCCTAACTGCAGACTCCATTCTTGTTCTGGGCCCCTGGGAGCATGCTTTGGGCACTAATGGTGAAGGCAACAACTGCCCTAGAAAAGAAGCAGGAGGGCAGAAAGGCCCTTTTGATTTAAACACTTCTTAGATGTAGTTTATATTTTTAAGTTAAGCTGGTTAAAATAAGAAAATCTGGTAGGACTCTAGTTTGCTTTCCCTTTATTTCCTTTATCTTGGATATTACACCTTGGTAGGCACAGACCTCTCGGGAAAGCCTGGATTGTAGCTTCTTCCTGGTTCTTGTCAGGGCCGCCCAGGGTGGGCCTACGGCAGGATTCAGCTGGCATCTTTAATTAGAGAGACACAGCTTCAATACATTTGTTTGGAAACAGAACTTTTAATAAGATAAAAATAACAAACAGGATGCCATACACAGTACATGGAGCAATTGGGAAAAAAACATAGATCCCAGACCACAAAGTCTTGTTATACATCCTGGGCATTGGAGAAATTAGGGTGGGGACTGAGGTAAGGATCCAACAAGAAGGAACAATTAAGAATATCATGATTCCTGTAGCAAAAATTAACCAATTGTAACAGAGGACTTTGTAATAACTTAGAAGAGCAATGGTGGGAAATCAGAAGTGAGTCTTTGTTCACTGCAACCAAAATTTACTTCCCCGGGGTTTTGAACAGAGATCCCTTCCTCTTCTGAACTAACTCCAACGCTGGATTCTAGATGTCTCCTGAGTACCACTGGAGCAAAGTGAGTGAAAGAAGCGCCAGGGTGGAGAAGGCAGGGGGATGGTGCAAAGCTAGAACTCAGCGGAATCTGCAAGCTGGAAGGCTCTGAGAGGCAGAAAAGCCATGTGTAGCCTTAAAATGAGGTGATACAGGAAAAAAATTTTCTTTATGAATGGGACCTGTGTGCTCAACCCTCTGAGGTCTACCAGACTGGAGAAAAGGGCCTGTATTAAAAGGATTCATCAGAGGTCAGGATGAAGACGGTTTTCAACAGATTTTATTTAGTATATCAGCTGAAAGGTAGAGCTGCTCTTCTTTTTTTTTTGCTGCTCTTCTTCCACACATTTATGATTGTTTTCTGTCATGTGTTGCTGAAGAGAAAATATTAACAGGAATAAAGGTTACATTGGATCCTGAAAATAACAACGAACCAGAGCATTATGGTGTCTTATAATAAGAGATAATGTTCAATAGAAGGGTTTAATCCCACTTACCACTCCAAGGAATGTTGAAATGCTTCCCTCGATGACAGACTTGAAACTAGATGATTGAACATACAACCATAAAAGAATTAAATTGTTGATCAATTGTTAAAGGAGTTTCTGTGGAGAACTTTTGACAGTTCATGAGAATTTCTTGCTGATCCTAGACTTTTTCTTAATTTTTTTTGTTATTATTAATTGTTGGTTGAAATCCTGGGTAGAAAATCTGCCTGATCAAGAGGTTCCATTGCTGTTGCAGGAGTGATTTCATTGCACATAGAGAATGTAGATTTAAATAGTCCATAAAAACTTCCTGCAGAGGTGAATGAGGAAGACTTCAACAAAATAAACTCAGAAAGGGACCACCCCAAGTATATTTCCCCAACTAAAGAAATACTGACATGACCATATTATGGAGAAAACTCAATTTTAGGTGGTGTTTGTTCATTTGAAGCTAGAATAGAGAACAAATAAGTGAATTGAGAGACCTAAATACTTTAAAAATTATGCATTTGCACAAGTGAATGAGAAAATGCCATCATCTCCACTCTGTATAGAAGGGCAAGAAAGAATATGGCCTCTAGTGTTAATTTTTGACTGCCGGCATGGGCTACATAGGTCCTAGGTGTTAATAATATTTTAGATTAACAGGCAAAAAAAAGATAAGCTTGGTATAATATAATAATATTACAGCACTTTTCCAGCCAATATTCATTGACTTTAACCCTCTTTTATGCACCTGGAATTTCTCTCTCATTTGTTTCCTGACCTTTAGCTTCTGCAACAAAACATGCAAAGATTCTATGAAAAGACACTTCCTTACTTCTTTTCAATAAAAAGACAAAGAATCAATACAGCAGTTCTACTCTGTATGCTGAGGAAGACAGCATCCTAAGGGAAAAATGCTATGTGAACATGTAATCAGAGATTGTGTTGCAAATCATATGAGGAAGAAAATATAAGACAATGTCAAATAAACAGTATTCCTACCTTTGGTTTCATACTTTCTAAATTTCGTGTATAGTTTCTTATATTTAAACACTGGAGGTGCTGGACACTTGTATTTAGAGGTAGTGCTTTCCAATCCCCACATGACCAGTAACAAACAAACCTTGGTGTTGCATAAATCAGGTCATGGATCTTCTAAACTTACACATATGAATATCCATAGTCAAATGCACTAAAAAGAAAACTCCCCAAAGCAAAGCTGTCCATATAAGCAAAGTCCCTACATCACCTGGTTAAAATACAGTTGAACTGTGAGAAGGTGTTTTATGAATATCTGACAAGTTACAGGGTAATTCTGTTACATTAACCAAAAACTAAAAATAAGTCTATCAAAAAAGAGAAAGATAAAAAGGACATGAGAGTACTTTCTATTGGTAGAATGGCACATCAAACTTGTGGGTATTTATTCTGTATGAATGTTTGTTGAAAATGGCCATTGGAAAGTTTGGCTGTACCGATATTGTGTTAACCAAATTGGGAAAGTTACATTTTCTATATCTCTCCAGTAAACAGCTGGGAAAGTGTCAGAGCTTAAGGGTACTCTAGGGCAATAAAATGAAAAAAATAGCAGTAATTTTTCAGCTTCACATTTGTTTTTCATGTTTCTTTTATTCAGTTCCTAGAGGGTTTCCAAGCAGAGGATGATTTGGACTGAAAAAATCACCCAGATTTCCCTGAGGAGCTACTACAAAAATGTAAAGGATGTAATCCACTCTTTGGAAGTGGTTGGGAAGATGTCAATGCCATCAAGTCTAGCATGAGCAGTGATACTCTAATGCTCCATCTGATCATCCAGGTGTTTTCCTGACAGGTAAAGTTTCTGCTCCATTCATCTTGACTCTAGAAATATTTTTGACATGCGTGTCATGGTCAGAACAGATTGGTCAGAAGATTTGGTTTGTTATCATTCTTTACTCGCAGGATAGCAGTGGGGCTGTTCCATAGGTAACCCCAGGGAACACCAATAACATGACTTGATTTTTTTAACCCTGTTCCGTTTTTTTTTTCATCCCCCTTTTCACTGCTCTTGTACCATCCTTTCTCCATTCCAACTTCCTCCCAAATAAGCAACCCACTCTTAATTACTTCCTTCCCATTGATCCTGATTTTGATACACCAAAATTTCGTATTTCTGATACTTTTACCTTGAATCTAGGTAAATTATATTACTAATATGCATATCACATAGATAATTTCTGCCAACACTATGTTTCTACTCCCCAAAAGGTCTCTGATATTCCTCTTCCATGATACAAAAAGTCTGGAAATTTTTCTCAACTGACTTTCCTTAGCAACCTGTGAAGCCCAGTCATCTTTCATAGTGTTTTATTGAACTTTTGGCAGTTTTTTATGCTTTTATCTGTCACATCCAACAGCTTCTAATATCATATGCAGTAGTCCTCCTTTTTTTGTGTGTAAAACTCAGCAACCTGATCATTTGCAAGCATTCACAATTAATGTAAAATTTAAGTAGTATAATAATCTGGTGAACAAACAAAAAAGTTATTTTGTTGTAATTGTCAGTTAGAAGGAAGAAATAGTTAATTTCCCATATGTTTATTATCAGGGAAGAAAGTAAGAAGCCACTAGACTAGATACCAGCAAGGAATGCTGCCTGCACTGCTCTTAATAATGGAAGCAGGGCAAGAGCCTGGTTTGGTGTGGTGTGTATAGCTAACACTTGCAAACTGCTTGAAAAGTGACTGAGGGAAAACTTAGAGCATACTCAGCAGAGTTTTGAGAACCTGAGTAACCATTTTTTGTCTCGTGGATGGAAGAAAAGCGATTTTGGAATATCCTCTTTTGTACATGAACACGATTGCAACTAGCCATTTGTGATGTCTCTATTAACAATGCACTTGTGTGGTGTTCATGGTTTGTCAGGATAAAGGCAGATGGGGCTGGCCCACAGCAAAGACTGTTGTGACACTTAAGAAGACCCCAATGGTAACAAAAAGAATAAAAACAAGTTATGAACCTGAACTTTGAGTATTCCAAATATTTTATCAGCAGTGTCATGGTTTAGCCCTGACTGGACAATTTTGTAATATTGACACCTGATTAAACCAATGGAAAGGGTGGATACACCTCCCATGAATACACATTTTAAGGTGAGGGTCTGGAAATAGCTCTCTTCTGGTTTCTGGTGGGGTGAATTGAAGATCCTCGGTCCGGCCATTCCCCATGGCCAGGCTGGGCTGGGCTGAGGTTCCCCCTGCCCTCCCCTGGCACCCCTGGCAGGCAAAGGGGAAGGGAAGGCAGTGAGACGGGGGAAGGAAGGCTCGACCCAGTCCTGGCTGACATCTGCTAATCCAGGATGGCCCCACGCAGCGACCAGGGACAGAGCCAGCTCCGGTGTCTGCAGAGCAGAGGAAAGGGAGGTGATCAGCCCTGGTGCGAGACATCTGAAGCCTGACTGGGCTGGAAAAAAATCCTAGACTCCTTCTCTCAGCACAGCTGCAACTGGAAGGCAGCAGCCAGGCCTTGAGATCTTGGCACAACTCCAGCACCACTGCAATGCATCACCTGACTGCCCATACCTGGCTGCTGCTCTGCTGTTAACCCTTTTTTCTAAACAGATGAAACTTCCAAAGCATGAATCTTACCCAGAGAAAAAGAGGAGACTGGATGAAATATAAAAAGACACACAGCATGAGACTTAATGTCAGAGAAAGTGAGACGAGAATCTTAAAAGGCAAGGAAAATTGAAGGAGTGGCCTGGTTAGGTTAGACTTCTCTTGTGAGGCCATAGAGATGGACTTAAATTCCCTGTAACCTATGAAGTGTTTTTTAGGGGAATGCAAAGTCTAGCCATAGTTGTAAGCTGCTGGAGAAAATTGAACAGAGGAATACCAAAGAAGTGAGAGATGAAGCCTTGCTCATTGAGAGAAGATAACCTTTGTTATAAAAAAGTTAGAACTTTTGCTTTATACTAGAAGAGGCATCCTTAAACTGTACCCTAATAAACTTATATGGCCCATGAGCTGCTGTGGCAAGCTGTTTTATGGGGGGGACTTCACAATGGCAACATTCCCTTGGGCAGGCCATTGTGGGGTGTGGAAGCAAGAGAACTGGTATCTTGTGAAAAAGCTCTATGGTATTCCAGAGAGACTCCTTTCTCCTTGATGAATTGAGAAATGATTATTTTAAGTGTGATAACTGACTGAGAATCCCAAGTTTTGTCTTTTTATATTGGAGTAAGAAAGTGAATAGCTGGTGGAGGAAAGAGAAGTGTTTTGAAGGTTTCATTCTGATTTCTTCTTTTTTTTTTTTAAGTGTTAGTTAATGAAGTTCTATTCCTTTTAAGTTTAAGCCTGCTTTGCTCTTGATTAGGAAATTTCAAATTGGCAAACCAAAACTGAGACATGAAATTAGTGTTTCTGCCCAGTTTCAAACTGAAACCATGACACTAATTGGTGTGCCACCCAGGAAACGAACAAAACCCACAACAAGCAGAAATGCAGAAACCAACTTCCAATCAGCAATACTCTGCACAAACAGCTTGCCTGTACCATGGTACCATCAGGGGCTTGGAAGTACCATGGAAGATGGCTCCAATCACCAGGAAGAAGAAAATGATGGAAACAACGTTCTTCCCTTTCAAAATGCTTCCCTTTCAGGGAGTAATCAGATAACGCATTGTCCTGGAAGCCACTATAAAGTGGGATGGTTGTTTTCCTTTTGCCATTGTTTAACATCAGTGTTACTGAAAAATAGTCAGAGTGTTGTGGAAATTTGTCATTCTTTAAGGATCTGGATGGCTGCTTGGTAGAGCAGAAAATTTACTTAGGAGATGTTTTTTTCATAAGGGTGAAAGAAGAAAAGGAGAAGAAGAACACGGACTTGCAGCTGATGCTGCAAACTTTGGAAAAACACAACAGGGGAGGCCACATTGAACCATAGGGCTTTCCATTTCCTTCGTGAAACATGGGTCACAGTTGGCATGGTGAGTCTTTTAGGTCCTTTTATGTAGGTCAGGTGTTTAGGGAAACAAAGTTATAGAAAGAAGCTCTAATTTCAGTACAAAAGTCAAAGTTCTATTAAGACCCAGAACCATCCTCTAACCATTTTGCAGAATTTAGGGGCCCTCCCTAAGAACCCTCAAGCTGCTGAATATTTTCTAGAGGTTTTTTTCACATTCCTTGCAATGGTCCCAAGGAGATCTGTTACTGATTCAAATTTAAAATCTATAAGGGTCCTGGAAAAAACCGCAACATATAAAGTGTTACTGGGGAAGGTGGCTTCAGTCAATTTCTAGTTAAGCAGATGTAAACTTTCCCTGTGAGAATAGCATGTTAAAAATCCAATGAACTACATCAGTACTAGATAAAATTGGGATGTTCTGCCAGCATTTGCACCCTTGGGATGCAGCAATAAATGAACAGATTTTGCCCATGATTATGTTCTGCTTGATACTTCATATGACATGGCAATAAACCTTGAAGCTCCAAGCACATGCTTACCACAGTGAATCAATATTGTGGCTGCTACTAGATTCAAGTTCCTGAGACAATATTTCCTTGATAAGGTCACATCAGTGGTTGCTTAATATTTGCTTCAATGTTCATGTGGTTTAACACTATGCTAGAAAGGGCACCAAAGTGGAAAGTAGAAAAACAGACTGATCAAAGATAATCAAAACATTGGTAATTTTTCTGTATGCTAGCAGTCTGGGGAAAGTTAAGTATGACGAATTTATGACATTCTAATTCCCAGGCATCACCTGGGAAGCCAAGTGTATTGCTCAAACAGGATAAGAGAAAGCTTAATGCAGAAGGTGACTTATGATGGAAATCAACACCATGTCAAATCACCTACATTGTTGCAAGAGAAATTGCAGGCATGATGGAGAAAGGAATTGGATATTGTCTGTTCACTTGATTTTATGCCAACAGCTTTACAGTTTTTATTTGTGATCAGATTTTCTTTTCTGAAGGCAAACACAGTCAGAATCAAGAATTAGCTAGCCATGTCTAAAAGGGCAATAGGATTCTGTACTTCTTTAAGGAAAAAGGAATTAAATAACAACCAGCTGCTTTGCAATACAAATACCTTTATCAGGACGCTAGTTTCTAAAGTAGTTGTATTTCTCTTCATTTTTACTCCTCTCTCATGGCTCAGTGGCACTGGAAATGCTTCTTTCTTACATGTCTTTTTAATGCCAGTTAGCCTTTGGATATGAATATGCAATAGAAATAAATACTTGGTGAGTTGGTCATATGTTTGGATGGAGATAAGGTAAAAAATTTTCACCATGAAAATTATTTGGAACTGGGAAATATCAACCAGAGAAACTGTGGAATCTCCATCCTTGAAGTTCTTCAACCTCTATTTGAGGTGTGAGTAAACAGATACACTTTTGAATTTGGATATTCTTAGAGAAGGAGCTTGAACTAGAGATGTACAGAGTTCCTTCCTGAGTAAATCTTTCCGTGGTTGTCTGATTCCAGTTATAAACTGGCAAGTGAAAGCATAAGCTATCTTTAGCTGAGAAACAGTTTCTGTTGTTAACATTGTCTCCTACTTTTGAACTTATTACAAATCCAGTCTGAATATTTGAGGACCCCTATATGAAGGAGGTAAAACAGGCTTTGATAAGAAGAAAGAACTATAGCCCCTGAAAAGCCTGACATTTTTTGTAACAAGTTGTTAGTAAGTTTTCTAAAGCATAGTTGCCAGTTCAAGACTGTAATTTCAGCATCTGAGATAGCAAAGAAACTCGCAATCAGATTTCAGAACAACACAAAGTTTGCAATCCTTCTAAGCATACTAAATTGTAGAGTTCCACTGCTGACAATGTAATTGTCCTATAGCTCAAGATCTGGTCAGTCTTATTGCTGCTATAATGTTCTTGGCGCTAATGGAAAGGTAACACTGTGACAAAACAAATTATATCACTGTATACAGAGAAGACTTTTAAAATACTAAATTAAAGGAAATTTTCACTGTTAACACATTCAGTAAGTTAAAGTCTTTGCTCAGTCACCTACCAAGCAGAAAAGTACAAGTTTGTCAAGAGTTTGTTATGGATCCCTGAGCTCAGTGTAAATTCAACCAGCCTATGCTGACTAATTGACTGGAGTGGGCAATTAAAAGTAATAAAAATATAAGCAATTAAAAATTATTTACAAACAATTCATCACTTCCCCCCCCCCAAAAAAAACCCCTGAAAGCCCAGAGGTTGGTGGGAATTATTAATTAGTGATCTGTTTTATTTTATTTCTGGATACGTTATCCTGAAGGATTTGTCAGCAGAGAAAGTGCATGCAGCACTCTTCTTTGCAGATGCAAGGCAGATAAGTGCAACACAATTTTTACTCAGCCATTAAACTGTAATTAGTAAAATCCTTTTTCCACTCTTCACCTAATATAGTTGATAGCTGTGAAAGAAAGTCTGAAAATAGAACTGATTTCCCAGGAAATAAAATAATTATGAAATTAGATTATAGCAAGGAATCCCTTTTGGTTCTTACTGTTTCCTAGTAAGAAAGTTATTCTCAAGAGGTCACCTCAAGAAGAAAATAACAACGTTCAGAATAAGATTTCTACACCCTAAACAAATTATAGACTAATATGAAGTGCCTTTTCACTACATACAATGGCAGCTAATGAAAGAAGGGGAAGTTTACAGAAACACTGGTGAGGCATGTCACAAAAAATAATCATGCCAGACTAACTTAATCATCCTGTACAACAAAAAAATAGTTTCCATCAGCACAGGAATAGCAGTGGATATTGTTTACCTGTATTTGAGAAAAGCATTCAAGACTGCTTCCCATAGCAGTCTCACAGACTAACTTGTAAAATACAGATTGGATGGGTGGTCTGTGAGATAGGTAGAAAATGGGCTAACAGGTCATACTCTGAGAGTGATAATCAATGGTTTTACTCAGGCTGGCAGCCTGTTACAAGTGAGGTCCTGCAGGGATCCCACACTGTGTCTTTTATCTCTGTGGCACCCACAAACCTCCAGCAGATAAACCAGCTCACAAATAACATCCTGGAGTTACATTAAACTGAACAGAATTATTTCACAAAGGAATATCAAGTGATTTTGAGAGTATTTGGATTTCAAGTACTCTTCTGAGGTAGGTAGGTAGGTAGGTCGGTATTTTTACAAGTTTCTTTATAAACATAGCCCTTTGTGTCACCTCATTTTCCTATCAAAATATAGAATTTTTCTAGCAGCAATCTCTACATGTAAAAGGAAAATTAATTGACTGTTAGAAGCTTTTCGAATATAGGTTGAACAGCTTTGCATGTTTGAATTTCTGATTAGTATTTTTGGAGCAATGCTTTATGCCACCAGAAATTAAGCTCTATAAATGGCACAATATACAGTGAAAAAGTGCTTTCAAATACTTTGTATAATTCAATACTTCTACTTTACTAGGGGCACTTTAGAGTTTATCAGCTGGGATTTTGGGAGTGTAGGACATTAAATTAAGCAGCATTCTCAACCAAAATGAAGCGATACTAGGAGACATGTTTCCCATGTAAATGAGTGGGGCAAAGATTCGTAACAGGTAGGGTATCAACATGAAGTTGTCTAATATTAAAAGTAACTGATAAGAAACAAATGCTCATATGCAGCGATATAAAAATTCCTGTTGAGGGCAGAACATAAAGTCAGCTGGTATTATCCCTTGAGAGAGAGGTTGAAGATGGTACTCTAAATGAAAGTGAACTCTTGAGTAATACAGTTACCTATTGTGAGATGATAGACTGTAGTAAAGGGAACTTCTTTCCTGACTTCTATAGACAATTAGTTTCTTCCCTCCAGCATGAAGTTTAATAACCTGTGTCATTATATTTCCTTGCATAGCCAGAATACTAATGCTATTAATATTAAATTCAATCAGAGTGTTAAGTTGAAAAAACTGCTTTCCAGCATATCAGGACCTGTTCAGTTCACTACAGACAGACAAAAATAACTCTGTCATATCCTATTGACAGGCTGATGGATAAAACCTTCTGTCAACACATGTTGAGAAAAATAATGTCAAAATAATTTCATAAGAAATTAAATGATCTGTATTAAATGATGTGATGATCAAAGATATAATCATCTGAAATTAGTGTTTAATGAAAAAAATAGTTACCTGTACTACTGCCAAGAAGCACATGGAGATTTCAGAAACATTCTCACTAAAGTAATTTCAAAAGTGTGAGGAAAAACATCTGTTTCTCTTCTGGTCCATTTCCTTAGGAAGTGGGAATATAATGTAATTCCCAGTCTCAGTCTTCCCCTCACTGACTGCAGAATGTGGTACTGCTCTAAAATTAATGCAGTTGTTCTGGATGTGCTTTAATATAGGGACCAACGCTTTGGTGGACTTGTGATAAAGTAACCAGAACCTTTTGATAGTTAAATCTGAAAACAGGCAGTTACTTTTTTTCCAGGTTAAGACTTGACATAAGTTTCCTGACACTGCCTGCTTCCTTGTGAAGTGAGGGCTAGATCTGGGCAACGTGGACTGATCAGCATTCTGCTCCCTGCTGCCAGCACAGGCTTGGAAGCGGTCACTGAAACAGCCTTTCTAGTTTTGTGGTATGATTCATTGCAGGCACAAACAGTTAAGATGTTTTCTCAGAACTGGGTTTTTTTTTTGTTTTGTTTTGGGGTTTTTTTGTTTTTTTTTTTTTTACCTGTAAGAAATTCATTTAAATTCAATTTCTCCATCCTACGCACATTGAAAAAAAATTGAGAGGAACATCTTTTTTTTAAAAGTGTCCAATACATACATTCCAGTCTTCTTTTTGTGTCTTCAGAGAAGTAGAGCCTCCTTATGAATTCTTCCTTGCTTTCTCTAGATTTTCTGCATTTTTTTCATGGCCTTGCATGGGCCTCTTGTGCTTATCTGAAACTTGGAATTCTTATAACTGTGTAGCATCCAGAGGTGAATTTGAGTCATCAGTGAAGGAATATGTTTTACTAATTCTCTGAGTAGTTACTGTATATTGTTCTTTCTTTCAATAAAGGCTTTTCCAATTTTCTTTTCCACTTCTTATGAGTTTGTTTTTGCAATGTGTGGCACATTGCATTCAGTGATACAAGAGTGCAGTAACAACATGAGTCTCTCCACTGGATGACAGAATCCTTCCTTGTGCTGTTTTTGATAGAATATGTTCCAACAAATTTCCTAACACTTCATCTTTGCAGTCTTTATTTAAAAATGATGGAGAAAGAACACTGTTCCTAGGTGTTTTATTATTGTTCTGAGTGGTGTGTCAGCCTGTCAAATTATTGGCTATAATTTCTTTAAGTCTTACTGAACTCGTAACTTCTCCCAGGTTCACACTAATGGTATAAGGCAGTGGTAGGCATAAACACCATTCCATGCTTCTTTGCTTTTCCATCAGCCAGATTTCCATAGAAGTTTATATCAGCCTTACAAAATGCATCTCATTTTCTGTGTGAGATTGTTTTCATAGCAGACCTTAGACACACGTCAAGGAAGCCACATTTGGCTTTCACTACTGAGAGAACCTGATCTGGTGACCAGGTTTCAGTAAATGTGCCAAAGACACATGACGGGAACTAGTAGATGACCTCAAGAAATACTTTCACCACACTTTCTTCTTATCTTCCCTTTGAAGCAGGTCTAAAACCCTGTTCAAAATATATTAATTGGGACCACTGGCAAACAAAAAATGAGATTTCATCTTTAACACCTCTGAAAAGAACTAATGAAGGTCAGTAGCAATAGAATTATTATCTGATGATATTTTGTGTTGTCAAAGAAGAATAGCCACAGAAGAATAGCCAGGCTAGGTGAGAATGACTGGATATGAAGAAAAAACATGGCTGCAATAAAAATATCTTACTGTAAGAAAAAGCAAAGCAAAGGTGAAATATGGCATAGATTGTCTAAAATAAATACTTAAGCCACAACTACAGAAATACACCTGAGTTTTTCAAGGCCATATTTTAAAACTAAAAATAAATCCAAGAAGTGCTTTCTTTGTTATTTAATGCCTTGACTATCTATCCTATGAAGTCTAATTTATGTGAAGGACTTAACACAAATTAGCTGTAAACCTGAAAAGCAAACCATACTGAAATATGCAAATACCATTGCATTTTATAACAAAGATAGATTTTAATTACTAACCACATACCTCCCCATTCTTTCCTTCTCAGGAAGGAATCAGTGTTTGTTGTCTAAAGACTATTCTACTGATTTTTTTCCCATATTTTTCAGAGTTTTTTAGGCAAACTAACACACTTCAACAATTAATTATAGACATGATAACATTAATGAAGCCTTGCTGACTGTGAAAGTCTCCTGTAGTTGATCTCTCTGATGTCTGATATGACAGAGACAGGCTTTCATGGGATGAGAGTTTTCTCTTCAACTTACCTCTACAACATCTGTAGGAAGACATCTGTTTTAATATCTTGAATGAGTTCAAAAAGTACTGGGGCCAAATGTGCACCTGCAGTTGTAGACTGCAATTGCTTGGGAAGCTAAGTTAATGTCAGTAATAAAAAAAAAATTTAAAAAAAAAAAAAATTCTTTTTTATATTGCTTTTTTGGCTGAATTTTATTTTTTTTTGCCCTGTTGTCACTTCTTGCATAAATTGAAATCTTACATCATAATTAAAGGAAACAATAAAAAAATACTAGAACAAAAAAATCCTATGTGACTATTGCAAACCTTTCTCTGACATTGTGGTGTTACAGAAAAGGAGATGGAATATGTGACCTTTATAGCGTCAGTCATTTTTTAAGTTAATTGGAAAAATCTCAGAATAGCTCCAGAGGAAAATTCTTTCAGAGCACTTTATGACTAGGCTTTTAGTATTAAGTCTAGGAAATTGATGCATTTGAAGAAAGAGGTCACAAGTGAAGGAGAACTTGCAGATCTGTGTGACTGTAAGCAGCAGAGATATTACTCAGTCACATTAATCTTTTCAAGTGACATGAAATAATATGAAATCAGGTTTGTAATCATAGTATATAGTTCAATGACCAGTAAATACTATGGCAAATGTTCTTTGTAAAGCTGAAGTGAATATGCTCTTGAAAGAATTTAAAAACAACAGCAAAAGGCAATATAAACAGAGAATAAGTCAGTAATGTACCAAAGGTACAAAACTGGATATAGCCTTATATAGTAGGTATAGCCTTAATCTCAGTAAGGTAAATGGTGAAGTTCACGCTGGTTTGGGTTTTTTGTTAACAGAGGAAAAAATCTCTCCATTGCAATGTACAACCTGTTCAGGTCAAGGCACCACTGTACTGTCACTCAGAAGGAGACTAATATGAAATACAGTGAATGTTAGTTGAAAGTCACACTGTTCAGGTTTTTGTTATTATTAAATGAAGAAAATGGAAATAAATTGGTTGAATGCTTAATTTAACTGTCTAATATCTATAGGTTTTTCTTTCATGAATATATTTTTAAAGGTGTGTAATTTAATCCTTACTTGCAAAAAGACTACTTATGTAATTTAATATTCCAAATCCACCAAAGAAGAAAAGTCTGTATTCTCACTCTTAAAAAAGCAGGAGGTTTACTAGTTTTGCTTTCAGCAGTAGAACTTTTTTCAGGGCATAGACCAGATTCTCTGAAGTATAATGACTCATCAGAAGACTTGGAGAGGGAAAGTTATTTCTTGATATATAAAATCACAAAATCTGTAAAATTTTGAATTTGTACTTACTGTATTGGTAATTTAATTGGTAAAAAAGGGTAAGGAACGGAGGTAAGAAAGGTTAATAAACAAATGTTTAGCACCCTGGCAGTCTTTCTTCGTTCTGTTCTGCACATTAATGCAAATTTGCAATGTGGCCATGAGCAGATAATTTAGGACCTGACTTTAGTGTGGGCACTGGACTTCACATAACATGACTGGCCTTATTTTGGGTACTGCTAAAAGACACTGACTATGCTTATACGACTAACATAGCAATTATACGGCTTAACAAAGTAACTAGACCTATCAAGATGTGGAAAATTTTTAAGTCTTTGGAGATTCCTTCCCCTTAACTTACAGAGAGTCTAGCAAAGATTTTCCTTAATGCACTATGAACATTGGCTAATCGTGGAACAACTACTGATAACAGTGATAGAGAACTCACTATCTCAGGCTTCTGCATAAGGTTCAGTGCAGAAAAGGAAGTAGAAAATTATTCATACCGTGTGTCATTACAGTGTGTTGTGCTCTGCAAAAAAGAGGAAATACAATGTAACACAGTTTGTATAAACAACTGTTTTATCACAGCACGTGTATTCTTAATACTGCTGTTTACTGTGCTGAGTAACACTGGACTCTGCTTTTAGCCAAATACAGAGATCCCTCAAAATTTCCGTGTTTGGGACTTGTTTTACTGTAACCAATCAGTTCGGCTGCTGCAAAAGCCTCTTAATGAACCTAAGTAAGACCTTTATATACAATAAGAAAAGTAGTTAAAGCTGTTCAAGTGCAAAGATGTTGAGTGAGCACTCAACAGAATGCAAAAAGCACATTAACCTGCTTTTCAGTCATGTAAATCATCTATGCATAGGATAAGAACTTGCCTGTGCTAAATTTGAACTAAACTAATGAGTAAAGAATGAAGTAGAATGACTTAACTTGGTTTAAAAGTTGACAACTTTTGTTGTACAAACAGGAATCCAAATCCTGTCTCCACACAGGGCAACCTTCAAGTTAAACCATGCATCTTAAAGCACTGTTCGAGTGCCTCTTGAATGCTGGAAGGTTTACGGTTGTGACCTCTTCCCTGATGAACTTGTTCCAGTGCCCAACCACCTCCCAAGTGAAGAATTTTTCTTAATAGCTCGTCTGAACTTCATCTAATACAACTTTAAGCCATTTCCTTGTGTCCTATCACTAGATACCTGAGAGAAGAGTTCAGTACCTCCCTCTCTGCCCCCCCTTAGTGAGGAAATTCTGAACAACAATGAGGGCACTCCACTGCCTCCTCTCTAGTCTGAACAAACCCTTAGTCATTTTTTGCAATTCAAGCCCTCTATTTCCTTCACCATCTTTATTGCCTTCCCTTGGACATATTCCAGCGAATGCCCTCCTTATATGGGGAAGCTCTACACTGCACACATTAGTCAAGCTGAGGCAGCTCGAGTCCCCAGTATAGTGGGACAGTCACATCTCCTGAACAGTCAGCTGGCCTGTGCTTAATGCACTCCAGGATGTGGCTGGGCCCTTTTGGCTGCCAGCACAAACTGTTGACTCGTACTGAGCTAAAAATCAACCCAAACCCCCAGATCCCTTTCTTCAGAGCTATGCTTCAGCCATGCCTCCCAATCCATGTGTACATGCAGGGTTATGCAGTTGCAGATGCAGAACCCAGAATTTGTCCTTGTTAAATTTCATGTGGCTGATGATAGCTCTACACTCTATCAAGATCTCTCTGTACAGCCTCTCTATCCTTGAGGGAATCGATGACTTCTCCTAAGTTAGTATTGTTGGAAAATTTATTTTAGTGCACACTCAACTCCTGTGTCCAAGTCACTGCTGAATTCCATTTTCCCTCTGAAAATTAGCTGCTTAAAAAAATGTCCTAAGTCAGCTGAAAAGCAAGCTGGAAGTTAGGCTAGCTTTATATTTGCAGCCATATTGCTGTGTCTCATTATGATTACTAAGTCAGCAATGGATTAAGGCATAAATCTGCACATGTGGGAGAAGAATTCATTGCAATGTTTGCAGAAGCTGCAATGACATCTTAAGCACAACACTTTAGAGAGTTCATGTCCTTTGAGACCACCGCTTTAGGGAATATTGCTATTTTCCTTTGATGTTCAGTAAATATTCACATTAGACAGGACAAGAATCAGTGAAAAATACACCCTCTATTTACACTTGAAATAAAAGCTGTGAAGAGAAGCATCATTAAATGTCAACAGTGTGCTAAAAGCTTCCCTACCTAAATATCATTATTTGCACCTAAATTTTCAGCAGGGAAATCAACAAGGTTGCACCAATCGAAATGATAGTTGTTGACCTGTATTAACTACTACCAAAAAGCTGTATAGTATTTCTCTTAATTTTTTATTCTCTTGTGCAGCCTGTGCCAGATCAGACTATCCCTTTTAGTTCTGTTTCATTTGGATTCAACTGGATTCAATTCAGCAGATTTTCAAAAATTTTCTTTCCAGAATTACTCATTGCAGAGTTACTTATAGCTGTGCCTAACCAACTGAATATACATGTTCTTTACAGTACACTACAAATTCTGATGGGACAAAAATATGTAAAGGGAAATTTATCTATGCAATAAGGTAAGGGCAGGACATTTCCTATTAAAACCTGACATTTTTGTCTAAAATTCATAAGTAAAATAGAATGGTGTCTATTCTTTTAGTTCTTTAAAATGTGTTATTTAATAGTTACAGAAAAAGCCTCTGGCTACTTACATTGAGTATGTAAACACTCTGCAGGAAGAAAACTGTAGTAATAATAATACAAAATTATATGTTTAGGCAAATTCTGTTATTCAAGAAGTGCTGGCAGCAAGTTCAATGTTAAATATATTCTCCAGCTGTGACACAGATAGCTAGTTTATATATTTGTATATTTTCCACAAGGTTGGAGCCTGATATTCAAGCCTCCCACAGCTACCTGAACTGACCTTGCAAAATAATTGTAATAAATTGTAACAAAAGCAAAATTATAATCCTGTGACAGCTATAGCACCTCCCCAGCCCTAAACAAGGAACAGGAACATTTGCTGACTTTCAGTGGGCACAACATGAACAACATTATGACAAAGAGCAACACCATAAACCTCCTACAAGAATCTCGTTAGCTTGTGCTAAACCAGAATTAGGAATAGAACTAAAAATTTGTCTTAGCCTTGGATAATATAATATCTCTGAGTATCATTGTGTCTTGATGTAAAAATTAAGAAAATATAACAGAAAAATGTCTTGAAAGACAGTAATCCTGGTCTGTTCTGTCTCTTTCCCTATACTTGCTATGAATTCCTAGACTTATTCTGCATCAGATCCAAATTCCTTTCTGCCAGATTTATTTTCCACTATACCAGTTAGTTGAACATCATCAGTTAATAGAGTCATAAATACTGTGTAACCATTCAAGGAGGATGGCAGAATAACTAAAAAGTACGGATGTACCCTAAACATATCTTAATTAAACAGTTTCATAGGTGTTTGTGCAGAAAGTCTACTTCTGCATACTACATTCTACTATTTGCATACTGCAAAAGTATTGCATTCTGCATCTACTTTTGATACAGACGTGCTAGAAATAGAGACTTCTACTGACCTACCAGTTCTATTCACAGACATTTTATGGGTTCCTATCATATATTCATTTCACAAATGCAAGTTGAAAACTGCTGATGCATTTGAATTGGGCATTTTGTTCAGAAAGAGAAGAAGATAAATATACGTCAAGATCAACACTCTGTAGTCCTAGAGAAGATGCAGGACCTTTACAGGAAGGCAAATTAAGTTTTGTCTGAAGAATAATCATCTGCTTGGAAGAGACTGGCAGCTGCTGAGTCAGCTACCCTGGCTTGCTCATACATTAGGCCTAAGTTCTGTGGAATCTGAGATCTAGATGCTAAAGTGAAGATGACATACAAACACCACATAAGAGAAAAATGTTTTATGCTTGGTTGTTTGAGTTAGCTCTATGTATCTCTGATGAGCTGTTTGTACCCTTCTAGCCCCATCTTGCCTGTTGTTGACTTCTTCAGATCACGTACATAATATTAGGCAGATCCCAAAACATCTGAAATAAATGTTTGTATGTTTTAGAAAATGTATCATTCAATGCAAAAATTTACATACAACAGAAATATTACATTGTTGGTGCCTGGGTGTGTTCACATTATGCACATGAGACTGCTACCTCTTAAACAGAAAAATACACTGTCCACTGCTCTGTATAAGTCCTTTAACTATGAAAGATTGTATTGTCTATCTGAGTAGCACCATCTAAGTTATCACAATGAATATAATACAGATACATATATGCTGTTATATGTGGATTTGAAAATGATCTACAATAAATCTTTTAATTTTGTAGTGTATGAAGTTGAGGTGAAATAGTTGTACCATGCCAAAGGAAATGTCTTTGGCATGGTGCAATTATTGAAGTGTTTAAATGAAGTTAAATTTAGCTATAAAAGATAGATTTTTTTAACTAAAAGTACTAATCTTCAACAGTTCTTCTTGAAGTTAGACTCTAGAAAGTATAATATGGAAGATTAGGTTAAAAAAAGAAAAAAAAAAAAAAAAAGGCCCCATAGCACAGCACACAGCATAAGTGATATATGCGATATTTTGGAGAAAATTGAATCATATTTTCTGGGAATGTTACAAAGTCTTCTGTGGGTGGCACAGAAAAATTGAGAAAGACTGTGCGCTGCAATTTATCTGGTTTCTACCTTAATCCAAATCCATCCCAAGACCTAGAAGGAATGTTATGTTATGTTATGTTATGTTATGTTATGTTATGTTATGTTAT